>OY720041.1:11452616-11703209 GCA_963082485.1 Eudonia mercurella
ACTGTCTCATATGATAACCCCTCAAAATTGAATTGCATATAACATTATTACCTATTATTTTCCAAACAAGTTTGACAATAATCATTTGTCATCGCATCTAAGTGCCTAGATTGTGTTTTATTTGATTTAAGAAGTAATATGAGAGTGTTTTAAAGTAATGATTATGATTGAATTGGATTGAATGTTATGAATAAGAATTAATGGAAAGAAAGTTAAGTAAATATAACATTGTATTCTCGCTTACAAACACATTGGACGCACTTTACAGCTGCGTCAGAGACGTCTTCTTTGTATTTCAAAAAAATATGTTTAAAATGAAATATTTTCTAGCACTCAGTTTTTATTTGATTAACAATGGTGCATGTAAGCGATTGGGCTTCAACTTAAAATATTTAGAAGAAGAAAACATGCTTGGAAATTGCTTACAAGATATCATCGAACAAATTCAAGTTACGAAACCATTTATAGATGTGACTGCTGTGAACTTCAAGACTCCTGCGCACACGGCTATACTTCAGAGTTTCAATAACGTTCGCTATATATCCCGTTCCTTTTTCTGGCCTGAGAATTCTATTAGAAACGAGCTGTACATATTCATCAGCAGTGATTACACAGAATTTGAAAATGGCATCAAATTACTTAGAAAAGACTATTTTTGGAACCCAAGAGCTAAATTTATTATACTAATTGAAAATATTAATGAAAATTTACAAGTTGTGTCAACTCAATTACTCGAAAACAACATGTTCAATGTTAGCCTGCTTAGCAAAATGAACAATGACTATGAGATTTACACGTTTAATTCTGAGTTAGACGCATGTGGTAGACCAGCTATAAGAACCTTACAGTTCGCAATGCAGTGCTCTAACTTTAATTTTGCTGAAAACCTTTTTAAGATTAAAAAACCTTCAAATATTCAAGGATGTCTTATTAAAATGGTGACCCACAACTTTTGGCCTTTCGTCAATTTTGAACGAACTCAGGCTAATGTTCCGGGTATCTCTGAACTTTTATTAGACTTATGGTATGGAATGGCTGGCGTCACGGTGGAATTGCAGTCATTTGACAAAAATGAGGAATTTGGTATTGTAACAGACAATTTTACATTTAGTGGCATGCTTAGTTGGATAGAAAATAAGAAAGTGGACGGTGCAGTAGGCGGTTTCGCCATAAATTTTAATCGTGCTAGAGCCTTAGATTTTTCTTATCCCTATAACATTGATCACAGCTTGATGGTAGTAGCTAGAGCTGAGACACTAACAAGCTGGAGAGCTGTATTCACACAGTTTAGTTGGTATTCGACAATTATTATTATCATTACTATAGCTTTCTTCTGTTTCACTATTGTCTACTTCTCTATATTTGAAGATACAAAAGAGGACGTATCTCATGGCCTTCTCATTGTGTTTGGATACTTATGTAGCAACATGCGTATCAAGTATATGAAAACTGATAACTCACCTCGCATTGTCGTAAGTTGCTTCCTTATCTTTGTGTTTTTCATGTCGTTTTTAATTCAGGCTTACCTTTCAAGCGCTACAACGAATCCCATACGAAGACATCAAATAAAACACATGCAAGAAGCATTGTCGAAATGCAATCCATTGATAAGTTGGGGATATAAATCAGACTTTCATTCTAAAGCTCCTTTGGGTTGTAAGAATGTCACAGATTGCTTGAGAATGGTGAAGGATAAGGAGAAAAATCTATATACAGTTGTACCAGAGATTGCTTTCATGTCATATGCGTGGAAAGTAACTGATGCGACTGGTGAACTTGAAGTGTACAAAATAGTAGAGCCTGTAGGAAATTTGTACAGAGGAGCGTATTTACGCCGAGGTTCCACAGTCTTAGATTCTTACAATAATTTAATGGAACTTTATACAGAGAACGGTGTTTTAAGACATTATTTTCAATATATGCTGTTTAGGGATCGTTTGAAGTTTAAAATGCATATTCACCAAGATCGCACCACTCCTGAGACATTAAATGATTTAATGGAAATATTTATTGTCCTTTTTATAGGATACACCTTAGCTGCTATGTCATTTGTTTACGAATGTAGGTCTAAGATTAGGTCATGTAAGATTTTTATATTCTTTAAGACTAAGCTGTTAGTCTAACAGCGTTGTACATGGACTTTGATTTATCGATAAGTTTGGTGTGTAAATGTGTAAATGGATGTATGTGTAACTTTGTGTTATGTTATGTTACACAAAACTTATTACAAACTTAAAATATTGTTAGACTTGAGTGTTCAAATATACAGGTTGACTTTTTTATCACCGTCCAAAACTTCTGAGATGACTCCCGTGATACAAACCAACAACTCTTACTATTAGACCAACTCCCTAACTCGAAAATAAAATTCAGCTGTTCCATACATTTTGGTCGAATGAATATTGATGTTTTGTATGGAACAGCTGAATTTTATTTTCGACTTAGGAAGTTGGTCCAATAGTAAGAGTTGTTCCTTTGTATCACGGGAGTCATCTCAGAAGTTTCTGACGGTGATAAAAAGTCAACCTGTATAATCAAATGGTCTAACCGTTCGCTTCGTTAACATTTTTTTGATATTATAAACTAGGTATGTGAATATTTTAAGTGGTCCATTAAGTTTATAGTTTGGTTTGTTTAAAATTGTAAGTATCAATACTATCAATTTGGTATCAATAATATAATTATATAATAATTTTGAAATCACTTCTAATCTATCATCACTTCGGATCACTTCGGATCTAAAGATATAAATATATATTTTTAATGTGTTCGTCAAATACGTAAGCAAACCATACAATTGTTGTTATTTGAGCTAATAAATGGCGGTGTTTTAAAAAAAAAATATTGCCAAGTCTTGGTAATTTTTTCCTCTCAATTTTCCGAATGTCACATTTGTTTCCCCAAGAGTATGAGTACCTACGTTGTATCATGGTTGTATCTATTTTAATATGACGCTCAATGACACTGAGTCATTTGAATATTTTACTGTATGCTAAATCTTACGGGTTTTATTTTATTACGAGGAAGTTAAAAGTACTAATTGTACTTAATTGTTAAATACCTAATAATACTATTATGATGTGTGGATTTTGAACGCCACAATGTATTTGTACATATTATTCATCTTAGATTAAAATTATAATTGTTTACACACTATGTGGACTTGTTGATTCAGATTTATTTATATATTTTCATCCTAGTTAAGGTGCATTCTCAATGATGGAACAGGTATTGCAGAAACTTGACTTGGCAGGGCTACCACCATCCTAAATACGTCTATATGCTATATTGCACTGCGTATAAATAATAGAATAGAATAGAATAGAATATTTTATTTGCTAAGAATATGGTTGGTATTACAAGAAGTTAATTAATGCGTAATACATCAAGTTTATGGCAAAATATAGAATGACTATCCTAATTTAATAAAACAACTTTTGCGGATCTACTCGCATAGGGGTGGAAACGTCAGGATAAAACAATTTAAGTCGACGTGTAAAATAAACGCGAGTAGATCCGTACA
Source organism: Eudonia mercurella (assembly GCA_963082485.1). Classification (NCBI taxonomy): domain Eukaryota; kingdom Metazoa; phylum Arthropoda; class Insecta; order Lepidoptera; family Crambidae; genus Eudonia; species Eudonia mercurella. The sequence goes on from OY720041.1 coordinate 11,456,140, forward strand.
AGTTGCTTTATTTAAATGTGTATGTGTAGTGTTCGCGTAAACTTTAAAAAACAATATGACAATCCTAGCTTGGCAGCAAATTTTAATGCAAGAAATTGTATTTTTTTAAAACTATTTGGGTTAACAAACGGTTTCTACAATCAATATGTTATTATGACACAATAATTAGAGCTAACCACCAACATGATTTACTACATATTACTCATAAAGTAATTAATAAGTTATAATAACTAAGAAGAGGCTATCATTCATTAGTTATGAGACTAAATACTGTTACTATAGTTATTAATAATAGCAATAATAGTACCTAACATGTTCACTCTTTGTTCTATTAATAAATAAATGATCATTAAAACAATAACTAATAATATTTTGAATTGGGGAGAGCAATAAAGTTTCTTGTATTTTGCATTGACCTTTTTATCCACGCAGTTTTATTAGCAATATTTCACCTGTAAATAATCTACTCTATTAAGTTACAATATACAATTTTTACAAGATCAAAGATATTTAGAAGATAGCTCATCATCAGCTCATTTTATGTCCCCGCTGCTGGGGCACGAGCCTTCCCTATGGATGGATAGGGAGAACGGGCCATAAACCACCACGCGGACTCAGTGCGGATTGGTGGTTGTTAACGACTACTAATGCAGCCGGGACCAACGGCTTTACGTGCCTTCCGAAGCACGGAGGAGCTTGAGATGATACATTTTTGGTCACCCATCCGATGACCGGCCTTTTGCGAAAGTTGCTTAACCTCAGCACTCGCAAACCGGGCGCATTAACCACTGCGCCATCGAGCTCCTCCTCCATCGAGAAGATAGTTGATGGAAGATATTTAGTTACTAAAAATAATTACTGTAGGTACTGTTTTGTACTGTACTATACTTTACCAACTGAACTCGAGGAGACGCAGATGGTGAAGTGTGAATCTCTCCCCGACCCCTTAAGAGCGAAGGAGGGTATATACCAACTAAAAACTCCTTCAGTCCCCTCCGTGCCGCCAAGAAAAACCAGGACCTTTCTAAACAGTCACCGGAGTTCACCCTAGCAGTCCTGAAGACTGCATAGCTGTTTTGCTTCTTCGCCAATTCGTTTAAATAAAAATGTTGAGGATATTCAAATCTTAAAAAGGACATCGTGATTTGTCGAAACAAATTCCCTGTTACCTTTCGTTTACGCTGTCTTTACTGAGTAAAATTTAGATTCCGGTCTGTGGTTAGAATTACTGAAGCACTGGCTAGCTTATCTTAATAATGCTCCAAAAATTGATGTTATGGCGAAATATTTAGATAAGATGCTGGTAGCTACCCAGGTGGATCAACAAGCCATACCACCAACCAAACCGGGTACACAAACATGTTACCCCCACTGGGAATCGAACTCGGAACCTTTGGGTTTGGACCGGTGGTCTTAACCATTACCAGAGGCAGTTAAAAAAAGCTTGGTTTGAGCAGCCATAAGTTTAATGCCGCCCATGCAGCTGCCAACACGGCTGCTCTTTAAAAGATAGTGACCAAACACAAATTCATGGAAAAAAATTCACAGATTTCGCAGTCCCCGCAAGAATCGGAGCATTGAAAATGAATACCACAATTTACGAAAAAAACCATTTTATTTTAAATAACACAATTCGCGGCGATTGGCTAGCCGGTGATCGTACAATACCCTGTCCTCCGCCCCCTAACCGCGCATCTTACGCAGTAGGTATAATTTATAGTACAATAAAGCCAACCACTCAATTTCTAGATGCATACCTACAAATTGTGATAATTAATGGCAAACTTCATTAATTCCTAGACCATAATTCATATAAACTTAGTTAAGAATAATCATGTAATTTAGATTACTGACTACTGTAATCAAGATTAAAGATTATATGTTTAATCTTGATTAAAAGTAATCACGACTCCTTTAATCTGATTAAAAGTAATCATGATTACTTTCAATCAGATTATTAATCTGTTAAAAAAGTAGTTGATTACGCCCAACTCTGCCTCGGAGCTATGGCCAAAAATACGTCTCAGGCGATTTGCATCTGATAACCATTTTCAATGGTAAAAGCGATCATGTATGTGTACAGTGCGTCCGTCCGTAAGTGACAAGTGTCATATATCTTATTTGAAATGTCTTCGTCCATATTGATTTGATGCCGCGCGGCTATACTAATTTTGTATCGGGAATTTAACGTGTTAATTTGAAAAATAATAATTTAAATAACCGCTTGATAAATTGAAAATGTGAGAAAGACGTTTTGTAGTTTAGACCATTGGTGATTGTTTAGACAAAATCAGAGGTACAATCATTTAGATAAACTATAAAATATCCACTAAACGCCGCCACTCGTTTTCATGATTTTTGCCCAACTTTATATGATATTGTAGAAAAAACTATAGTGCGTTATGAATTTATGGATCGGACTAATTGTGAACACGTTCCCTTTGATACTAAATATATATTTTGTTTATGTAATACGATAGTATTTTCAATTATATCAACTTAACCGTGACTGCACTTTTGGCATTTTTTGCTATGCGCACCCTTAATGTTTCTCGGTAATCATCGCATTTCCGAATGCAATCGAATATTAATTTCCCAAAATAATTTGCATTTAGAACAACGTACCTACTTTATTGTTGTTTTGTTTTGATTTTTCGTGTGAACTAATGCAGCTATAAAACTTTAAATCGTAAATCAATTACGTATGACACAATAGTATTTCCCCTCATTCTAAGAGTAAAATAAATAAGTAAAAAGGAAAAGGCATTTTTATATACTCTACTAGCTGACCCGGCGGACTTCGTATTGATTCGAACAGCAATTGATTTTTATATATATAGATAATGTAATTATTAATTAATTATTTAAGTATTCTCCGATTGTAGTCGAACAGAGCGCTTACTTATCCAGGGTGCCAGCCAAGTGCGAGTTTCATTCGACAATCGTTAACGTTAACGAAAACGAGAATTTATAAGGCAAATTTTAACTCTTCTCGTTTGTCGCCAGGAGGCGCTGCTAAAATGCCATGCTAATTTTCGTTTTCGTATACGTAATCGATTGAATACGGATACTAGACAAAACTCACACTAGTCACCCTGGTGTGCATACATTTCAGTACACAGACTACACAGCCATGAAATTTCAAGAATATTACCATATTCAGTCTAGTCTAGTCAGTCTAGACAGTAATCCATAAATAGCACACACTGCATGAGTTATGTACTACATTATGCTACGTTAAATAAAGAACAGTCATATTAAACTTAATTAGAAAGAAAAATAATCAAAAATAATCCACTAAGCGGAGTCAATATGAAAGCGTTGGTTATTTACCAACGCATGTCTTAACTTACTCTTGCATATCATTGGGAAGGTGTTGATGATTAGCAGACTATAAATGTCCCACAGGCCTTCCCACATGAATAGCTTCGGGGAGATCGAGCTATAACCCACCACGATGGTCGGTCTTGTTTTACAAAATGACAGAAACGTTTCTACGTGAATGGTTCGGCAGCACCCGCTCATTTATTCAATTCCCAGGTCGGGCAAAAGTGTGTTTTCGAATTTGTTGATGCATAGCCCGGGTTTGTGCTCACCAACCCGCATTTGGCAAGCGTGGTGATTAAGCCATTACACATCCATTGCAGTGATGACTTGATTTCAATGATGGAGGCCTTAGCCTGGGCAAAGGCAGCTTCAAGGCACAAGTTAGCTACAAGGCACCTACAACTAACTAACCCGCTTATTGTTCCGGGCAGCTGTGAACAAGGTGTAAATGGCTATGATGTGGTCCAACCTTCGCTGAGAAGAGGAATGGTAAGAAAAATAAGAATGAGACTTAGGCCTTCCCACATTTATAGCACATAGGGAGATCATAACCCACCACAATTGCCTTATGCCAGTTGGTCAGTTCCATTGACGTCCATCTTAAGAAAACAACTGGGATTAAGACTTCTTGGCGGGAAAGTGAAAAGTCATGTCAGCGGTTTTGTTTTATTTTCTAAAATTTGTGTTATGTCGAATATTAATGTGAAATAATGGTGGATTATTAACCGTTAAGTGTTCGTGAGTGTGCATGAGTGTTGGCAAATGAAACAAAACAGTGCAACGTCACTTTTTAAATTCTCCCACGAAGTCCGCCCGAAGACTTAGTAAAGCCCCACATCTTTACTGAGATACTCGAGGGGTTGGGGGGTATATCATTTCTCACTTCTCATATCTATTATCATTCATCATCATCATACAGGAAGGAAATATTGTTTATTTATGTATTACTTGTAAGAAAAATTACTTTGACACTGGCTAAATGTGCTAATCGCACGAAGCCATCAACTAAAGGAAAAAAAACTGGGATTAACGATTTATATTGCGTCAATGTAATAAATACAGCACACTAAAAATACCAACAAAAAGAAACAAAACTTAACTTGAAAAAAATAGAGAATAATTAGAAAATAAAAAACTAAAGACCTATAAATAAAAGATGTGCTCCAACTGTGTCAATGTAAGTTACTCATCTTATGACTCGACTTTGCGATAGTTGCTTAACTTGCAAGATCGCCACCCGTTTGCATTAGCCACTGCGCCATCGAGCTAACAAGAACATTATATTACTAGCCGATTTATAAGATAAATTTTAATAATTCAGCCCACTATAACAAATCATAGTTTTTATAATTCTATATATATGTATATATTCGTTTGGAACAGTTATAAGTTTTAAACAGGTCCAATAAACATGTCGTCGACCGGTTATACGGCACAGATTTTTTTTGTCAACTTATACTATAACGTTTTGGTCTAAATCTGTTTAGTTGGATTTGGTATAGTGAAAGCAAAGTAACTTTCGACTTCATTTTCTAGGATATAAAGTCTAAAAAATCCCGTGATGTATAGTTATAGTTTACCCCCCTTACAAATAAACAAAGAATAAGCGCTCCGAATATTTATTCCGTGTTATGTCTCCTTTACTCTAATTTGAAATGACATTTACATGACAGGAACAAGACACGGAATAACTATTCGGACCTTATTCTTTGTTTATTTGTAAGGCACTACTAGTGTACTTGAGGAGCTCGATGGCGCAGTGGTTAACGCGCCCGGTCTGCGAGTGCTGAGGTTAAGCAACTTTCGCAAAGGCCGGTCATCGGATGGGTGACCAAAAATGTACTATCTCGAGCTCCTCCGTGCTTCGGAAGGCACGTAAAGCCGTTGGTCCCGGCTGCATTTGCAGTCGTTAACAACCACCAATCCGCACTGGGCCCGCGTGGTGGTTTATGGCCCTTTCTCCCTATCCATCCATAGGGAAGGCTCGTGCCCCAGCAATGGGGACATAACATGAGCTGATGATGATGATGACTTGTGTACTTGGAAAAGGCTCTACCTCTTTGGTGTATTAAAACAATATCAAAGTATGTTATGTACACACGCCTGCACATCAGAGACCACCACAAACTGTAAAATTTCCTTAATAGATTTTGAACTTTAAATGTTTGGCATATGGTTGAACATTTACTGAAGAAATTTGCCAGTTTTGGATAAAATGATGGTGTTGATGTTGAGGTGTCTGTACGTATTACACGGTCAATACATAAAAAAACTTATAACTAGTTCCAATAGTAGTAGGGTTTTCCCCAACTTTGACGATTTAATTAGGCTACATAAGAATAGTGTCTCATTGTCGTTTGATATCGTCATTATATGAGTCAGTACTCATCGCACGCGCCCCAGGGAAACATTTGATGCGGTTATTTACACAAAAAACCATTTTACCTCAAACACAGCTGCATATAAGAAGCACGCGAGGCAGACCAACCACATTCTGACTCTGAACGAGTTTCGTCAACAACATATTCAAGATGGCTTCCAACACGTGTATCGCCGTGTTTTGTTTATTTGTGGTCGCGGTCAACTGTCACGTTTTGCAGTCGCCGAGGAGAGACTCGCAATTCGAGAAACGGGACAAGGACCTTTTTGGTCCTAATCCGGATATTTTCGCCGAAGAACCTGTTGGAGTTGCAATTGGAAGGCGAGTGCACCGCAGGACCCATGATGTTCCCGTGCCCCCGACAGTAGCTGTTAGTGTGCCTAAAAATGATGTACCAACGATAGAAAATCGTTTATTGGTCAGAGGGGGTGGCTGTCCCACGGGATACGTAGCGAGTGGCGGGTTTTGTTTCCCGGACTATGACTAGTGGAGTGATATTTGTAGTGTAGAGTGCCTTTAAGTCATTATTTATTAAATTATTAATTTACAGTTATTCATGTTTTTTTCTGTCACAAACCAATTTACGATAAAATGCGCTTCTTCTTTGCTAAAAATAATATATAATTTTTAGAGAAAGTTATTCTATCAGAGTTCAACTTACATAAAAATACAACATAAAATAATAAACAAAACACTTTTTCTTACAAAATACGTAACTTTTTGTTAATGAAATTCTAAAACCTCACAAAACTTTTCTGGTATATTAAAAATAATGAAAGGTCTTGTTGGTTTTTATTATTCTTCTATAATATAAGATAGAATTACGTATTTTTAGATCAATGACACAAAATGAAAAAGTAAGATTTTAAAAAGTTTTTGGAAGAAATAAAAACCCGCAATTTTTTAGTTTCGGAATATAATAGAATATTATACTTTATTTACACACTTTACATGTAATAACCTTGTAATGAGAAATCTTTCAAATGTGAGCAGCTAAATAGATCAATAAAACGATATATTTTGCCTAGCATATGTAATGCAAGTCCATCATTTTCCTGTCTTGACGCATATATTTGAGACTTTATTAGGTTTTCGATTAGCATACTAAAACTTCTCAGTTTTTGAATGAGTAGTAAACAAATTTAGCAAGGACTAAAATAAAAATAGTATTTTACAAACAGACATAAATAACCTGGTCGAATGGTGCGAGAGAAACCATATGGATTTAAATGTTTCCAAGTGTTGTTCTGTGCGTTTCTCAAGAAAAAAGATGCTTTCCAACTATAAATACACAATTAGGAACGACATTTTGGCTGATGTCGATACCGTAAGAGATCTCGGTGTGCGATTGGATAGCAAGCTGAGGTTTAATGTTCATATAAATGATATTTGTTCCAAGGGCTTTAGGAATCTTGGATTTGTCCTCCGTAACTGTAGGGATTTTAGGTCTCCTAAAACGAAGATCCTTTTATATAACTCATTTGTTCGTAGTGGCTTGGAGTACTGCAGTATGGTGTGGAATCCTTTTTATGACGTGTATTTAAAAAGATTGGAAAGCATCCAAAAGCGATTCTTATGGCACTTAACGTTTTCGTGTAATATGGGCAAGAATTTATTAAAGTATTCTGAAAGATTAAATCATTTTAAAATAAGTTCTCTATCGGATCGAAGACGTATGCACGACCTCATGTTTCTCTATAGGCTAGCGAATGGCATCCTTGATTTCCCGGATTTACTAATATCGTTGTCATTCAATGCACCCTTAACCCTTTAACGGGCACAGCATGTTAAAAATTTTCATTGGTTTTCAACTTTATCTCAATTGCATAAAGTTCAAAATATGGTGGCAAAATATATGTCACTGCCTTATAAAGGGTTAAAGCTCCCGCGGGCATCAAAAAGTAACGTCCTTGTGGATCAGCCTTGCAGGTCCAACCTTGGCCAGAATGCACCCCTGAATCGTATCATAAGGGAGTTTAATGGTGCAGCTAAAATAAAGAGTTTGGACTTGTTCATGGGTGACATTCGCAGCTTTAAGAAATCTCTCATCTCCTAATGTGTATTGTGATGATTTGACACAGTAATTTTAATGATGTTTCACAATTTTTTATTTAAATTTAATTTTTTTTTTTTTATATAATTACTTAATCTCAATTTTAATTCTCATTCTCATTTCTCACTTTATTAAATATAAATTTCTGTAAATTTTATTAATGTAATTGCATGTAGTCTTCACCTATAATTGTATTGACATCTAGCAAAAATCTTTTAACAATGTATTATTTAAGAAATCAATGATGTTTTATATGTTGGTGATCATTTCAATAAATAAATAAATAAATAAATAAATAAATAGATTTTTTAACATCAAGATATTTGTCAAGTGTGTTAAAATACACACACAACTTAAATACATTTATTGCCAATCTGAGGCAATTCGTCATATTTTTTTGAAGTAGTGACCTCGATACCAACGGGCCGACCAAGTCACTAAGGATCTTGCAGAGTTTGAGGTGCCCGATTGGTCCGAGTTGGCACAAAAAAGGAAAGAATGGTGTGCTCTTTTGTCGGAGGCCAAGACCCACTACAGGTCCCTGAGCAAGCGCATTATGTCAGTAGAGAGTGGCACTTTAAAGCCAAGTAATCGACACATTTTTCGCCGCCAAAAAATAACATAGGTAGTAGTCATTGAAATTTTACGGGACAACACCTTCTGACAAGTCTTTAGCTTAGTTTGAAGAAGGCGAAAGCAGTTTAGTTCAGTTAAAAGAAATACTTATGGTTTAACCTAATACAATTAGGTTAAATATAAAGTGTTATGATTTTTTATACACACAACCGGAAAGGCCAAGTACTTTCCCATTGCGTCTGTAGCCTTAATTAATGGTATATAACAATTATAGTAATAATAAAATCGTTTATTTGTCTTATAACAGGTTACACAGGTTATACGACGATAAGGGCGATGTTTGAAGCGTTCCTGTACAATCGTCAACTATTGAGGAACTGTGGTCTGAGCTCGAACGATCATCGAATTCGTATCGCAAACTTTTTAAAACGTATTCGCCACAATGTTCGTGATTGGATCTAATCGCTGACGTGGTTTCTTAGAAATGTACAAATAATTTTTATCGCAAATTTTGTTGCGAACAAATTACAAAAACAGAAGTGCTGAAAAATTTCCACGAGCAGGATTTGAACCTGCACCCTTCTGACATACCGGGTCAGGTGCTCTTCCAATTGAGCTATCGTGGTTATAACCAGCCCGCCGAAATTATTTAACACTAACATCCGATCATAATATTTTTACAAATATTAAAGATCAGTTAAGAAGTAGGCAAGCTATTTATGTTGTTATGGAGGATGTTAGTGACGGTAGTTGTTGACAAAGAATGGGCGCCTTTGGCTTTCAAAGTAAAAAGTGTTGAATAATTTCGGCAGGCTGGTTAGAACCACGATAGCTCAATGGAAGAGCACCTGACCCAGTATGTCAGAAGGGTGCAGGTTCAAATCCTGCTCGTGGAAATTTTTTCAGCACTTGTGTTTTTGAGGTTTCTTAGATTTTTTGACATCTAATCATTGTGCTATATGGTTATCGCTAACTGTCGGCATAGAATAATGAGATGTTCTTACGTTAGGCTCTATAGCAACCAAAGTGCTGATGAGTGGTAATACTGCGTATCTCGTCTCCCCCCAATACGGAATGAGGTCCTAGCTTTTAAAAGCATCCCGTGGTTTCCATCGACTTTCATTTCTATCGTTCACCGACTGAAACGTTTCAGAAAATCTCTACAAAAAAAATGAGGATAATAACTATTAGGAATCTAAAGCTTGAGGAACCTTGAGCTTCTCGCCGCCCAAAAACTACCAATTTACGGTGTAAAGGCAAAGGGCAGACAATATCAAAACTTCATTCTAGAAAAACTGTCTGTCTGTCTTGTCTGATATGAGCTAAAAGCCCCGCCTAATATACCTTTTTTGTTTTTATTTTAAACTAGGAAAAATGCTTTGCGTATACACCGGGGCTAGGGGTGACCCCGGGTTATGTGGGGTCTTCTCTTCCTTCGTCCAGTTACTAAAAGCTCGAAGAGGGAAGATGAGGTAATCACCAACTAAAAAAAAATGTACCATCCCTTTTCTGCCACAGGGATGGCTTAGGATCACGAATGGAAACACCGAGTTTGAGAAATGCCCAGTGTTGCCACATGCCAATTAGATAAATCTGAATCGAAAAGTCAAAAAATCTGTATTGAATCTGTATGAGAACATTGAGCTATAATCTGTATAAAATCCGAATGGATTATTTGTAATGTATAATAAATAAGGTATATTTATAAGATAGGTAACTAGGTAAGCTGACAAAATAAAGACTAAAATTAAAGAAAACAAAGTCTTACTTAAAATATATTTATTATTTTTTATAAGTACATACTTTTACTCATTTTGGAAATCAAACTATTATCGACATGAAGCTTATAACATGGCTCATTATTGAATAATTGCTTGTTTAAAATTAGTCCCTCCATCGTTAAAACAATAAAAATTATACTTAACGGCGTATTATGCACGAATCGTGCCTAATATACCTAGCAAAGGCTTGCATTACAGATTGTCTAGTGAGAGTTCTATGAGAAAGGTTTTGTATGGCATTAAAGCCTCCTGGTGATATACGACGTGAGTTGCGTTTTTGCGATACAATTTATTTGTTTTGATAACATGATCGTATGGTAAATAAAATTTGCACTAGGCACTCAGAGAAAACAACCTTTAAATTACAGGTGATTCATATATTTTTACGCCAAAGGAGACGACACAGTAGGAGGCCACATTTTGTTACCTTCCGTTCCAATGCCTTTGGGTTTTTAAGCAACTTTTGGGGTTTCCAACCTGCATTCTGCATGTTTATTAAATGCCTGCCAAAATGACGATAGTTTAATTATCTTAGAACAAGTTTCAATTATACAAGAACAATGATTAAAAAGTACATTTTGATAATATCAATTGAGAATATATTATATAATAGATATAAGTTCAATATTTATATTTTTCTAATGAAATTTAAAAAATCGTACTTGTAAGCAGAGCAGAGCTTCGAATAGTTTTCTAGTATTTTGTATGTACAACTAACTAATTTGAAATGAAGTTTACAAAACACGGAATATTAATTCCAAGTGCTGTTTATTAAACTATCTAAAAACACTTTCTATGCTTAATGAAAAACCGGAGTATTTTTTTTTACAAAATTTTGTTCATAGTAATTTTAATTCAAATAGGCTCTTTCATTTGAAAAAATAATCTTTTAAGTTTGTATGTGGTACCGAAACGTAATCTATAAACTAATTTAAGGCGACATCTTCGTAAGACCGTTTTTCACCAGAGCTTTGCGAGGTAGCCAAGCGGTGCGCCAGGAATAAACCCACCAATAGGATCACTCCATTTTCCAGACGACCTCCTAAACTGAGTGCACGCAAGACTTTGGCCGGCGCTAACTCTGAGGTCCTGGTCCATGGGTTCGATTCCCGGTCGGGTCAATGTCTAAAACGAACTTTTCGATATTTTGTCGGGTCTGGGTGGTTGTGGTACCGTCGTTGTTTCTGACTTCCATGAAACGAGTGCTCTAGCTACTTACCTTGGGATCAGAACAATGTATATGATGTTTTCTAATATTTATTTATAGTTTTATATATTTTATACCGCATTGGAAAAGAAGCAATCCTATTGGTAGATTTTTTCATCGCGCACCTTTTAGCGACCACTGCTCTGGTGAATAATCAGCATGACGAGTGTAGGCCGTGTTGCCTAAATTGGAATTTCCAGGTTCGCATCATTACAGTCACGACACTCTATTGCACCATAATTAGCAAATTCATACATCTATATACTAATATTATAAAGCTGAAGAGTTTGTTTGTTTGTTTGTTTGTTTGAACGCGCTAATCTCAGGAACTACTGGTTCGAATTGAAAAATTCTTTTTGTGTTGAATAGTCCATTTATTGAGGAAGGCTATAGGCTATATTACATTACGCTATGACTAATAGGTGTGGAACAGTCGCTAATTAACGCGGGTGAAACCGCAGGGCACAGCTAGTGAAAAATATAAAGCGTTTAAACATAAAGTTTATACGGTGTTAAACATAGAATTTAAAATTTAAGTGGCTACTATTGATGTAACGTTTTTTCTGTCAGCACTTAAGAACATGTGTTTGTTATAATAATAAAAGGCACTGTTAGTCTTACTCCGTTGGCGGGGCAAGACTATCAGTTTAAGTCTTCTTTAGATTTCTCTAAATATTATCTGTTTCTAATATAATTGCATTAAAAATAATGCAGTTCCATAAAAGTATATAAGATTCTCAACTTAGTTTCATTATTCATTTAAAAGTAAGACGTATAATAGCGCCGTAAAATCCCATCATTCACATCTAGCAGTAAACTATGTTAGTCTTACGTACCCCACCTTACCTTAATCACTTTCACTCCTCGAATGGGTGTGACCTAATTAAAATGCTAAAATATAATTATAAATATTTTTTTACGCAAAATTTTCTGGTCAACAAGTTTCAGTTTAGAAAAGGGGTAAAAAATGTACATTCGGATTCAAACTAGCTTTTTATGACATAGGTACCGGGCCAAGTGCACTACTAATTAGGCTTTCGTTTTTTTGCTAGCCACGAACAGAAGGCACTTCAAGCTGTTGGACCCGATTGACGTAGTGGGATAGCAATTCTCAAAACACAGACTGGGCCAGCATAATGGGTTATAACTCGAATTAGACAGTTCGAGTTATAAGACATGTGCTGTTAGGTTTTTTTTATTTTATATATTGACACGTCATAGTGACCACATCCTGCCTGATGGTAAGCAGCCGATGCAGTCCAAAATAATGAGAGCGCTCCTCACCGTGGAACACGCACGTTAACAAGCGCACCCATTCATGACGGCCTGCATAAATGCCGTTTCACGCCCCGCTTAAAAGACCCGGGACTATAGGAGCTGGGAAACACATGCGCCGGCAAAGAATTCCAAAGCCGAATGGTATTACAGAGGAACGACTTGCCAAATTTTTTGGTACGAGTACTGATTGTCTGTACAGTATGATGGTGGTTCCTAAGACCAGCACGTGTAGTCCGGGAGAGGAAAGGAGAAGGCGGGATTAGATCAAAAAGTTCTTCAGAACACTCACCGTAGTAAAACTCGTGTAAGGTACTCATGTAAGAAGGCCTGTGCCCATCATTAAGACTTAGAGTCAGATGATGATGATGAAGATGATGGCGACGGCGATGATAATGATGATGATGATGATGATGATGATGATGATGGTGATGATGATGATGGTGATGAGGAACTAAATATGAATGTTGTTTTTGTAACACATTTCTAAAAAAAAACAATGCTATGTTTTAGATTACATTAGGTACATTTAAAAGCCACCTTTGATAATATATATATATATATATATATATATATATAAATAAATAATATGAGCCAAAGAATCAATGAACTTTAGGAGATATATATATATATATATAAGTTCATTATTTTACATAAGTTCATTGATTCTTTGGCTCATATTTATAATATGCATTTATTTGTACTCAATACCGGGAAAACAGTAAATAAATTACTGCAAATTATAGAGGAATGTAATAATTATATAATAATTAATTATATAATGTTATGGCAACTATTATAGCACGAAGCCTTTGAATGATGGATGAAGCATGAATGTTTGACTTTGAATATAAATTTGAGAGATACTTGCTTATTATTTAACAATTACTTATATTTTAATTCAGATTTTATAAGCTGTTTGATGCTTTTGTGCGTGCACGATTTGGGACATTAGTCTGGTTCTGAGCTTAATACCCTGTTAGGAGTTAAGATAAGATAAGATAAGAGAAGAGAAGATAAGATAAGATAAGAAACATTAAGGAGTTAGGAGATATTCATTGTACTCATACGTACATGTTTACATTCACGATTCTAGATAAAATTTTATTAGAAAAAATCACCCAGTCTGGTTCTGAGCTTAATACCCTGTTAGGAGTTAAGATAAGATAACTCTTAAATGTTTCTTATCTTATAAGAAACATTTAAGAGTTAGGAGATATACATTGTACTCCTACCTACATGTTTGCATTCACAATTTTATAAATAGCTACAAGATAAAATTTTACTAGAAAAAAAATCACAGTCTCGAGTGGGAATCAAACCCACGACCTTTGGATAATCGGTCCAATGCCCTGACCGCTGAGCTACTGAGGCCCCAGAAAACTCGTTGAATTCTTCTAGTAGTTTTTGATTTGCGCTGTAGGTCAGAGCCTCTGGTCCAGAAGTATCGTACCCTCAAAGTTGAATGTAATATATCTCCTAATTGTATACAAACTTTTAGATAGTTTTCTAGATAAATAAAATAAAGATACTGGCATTGGACAATTTTATTTTAAAAATACATACTGTAAATAATAAATGTAAAATGTATATGTATATTAATGTATTTTTAGAATAAAATATCGTCAGCACTGCTGCTACTCGTAGATACCCCTTTATCACTTTATGCTTACGTCATAAGGGGACTTGCATTCAAAATTTCAAACGGTCTTAAGTTCAGCAGTTTGGGCTGAGCATTGATGAGTCAACCAGTGAGTGATTCAGGACGTCTATTTTTAATATATATAGATTCGTTTGGGCGCCTTTGTGGTCTAGTGGTTAAGATCAACGGTTTCAGATACAGAGGTTCCGGGTTTGATTGCCAGCTAGGGGTGTGTACTCGGTTTGGTTGGTAGAAGGGCTAGTTTGTTTCTCGGCTAGCTACCAACATTTATCTCAATATGTCGCCATAACATTAATGTTTGTAGCATTGTTGTGTTCCGGCAGTTTCGAATAAGTTTGACAGTTCCCGGAATCCTTAACTATGGAAGTTGAGGATTTCGGGTGAAATGCGATTCCACCATTGGCCTTATCATCATTTAATTACAGAAGAAGAACACTAACTTAACATCAAGTGTGATGAAGGCACTGCAAATAAAAAAGTATATAAAAAAAAGTTTTTTTACTGTTCATTTTCCACTTACTGGGCAAAGGACTCCCCCAAACCTCTCCATACATCTCTACTTCTGTCTGTCTCTCACCAGTAAAATTGTAAGGTAACCCATTGGTTATATCTTTAAACTCGTTTTATTTTGTCAATCGATTGGTTTCAAGTCCATCCAGGCGTTTTGATATCAGTCATCATCTCTCAGAGCTGGAGTTCACCAATCACCATTCAATAACTTCCAGCAGATAAAATAAATAATATCATTCGAATAATCTATATCTATACTAATATTATAAAGAGGAAACCTTTATATGTATGTATGTATGTATGTATGCATGTGTGTCTGTGTGCGTGCGTGCGTGCGTGCGTGCGTGCGTGCGTACGTACGTATGTATGTATGTATGTACAAAATACAAAATGAATTTTTTTGCTGTCATGGAAACCATTGATACATATTTAACTCAATGATGGAAACTGTCAAAGCGATATGAAGTCCGCCGGGTCAGCTAGTCCTATGATAAAATAGTGAGCAAAGGATTTTATGTTATTCAATGAATTTATATAATTAGAACTATTAGTGTACCACATTAATTTCTGTATTGCACAAATTGCTGAAATTAGGGATAAAACATCGTTTATGACGCAGTTTCAATGCTACTTTATTAATTTACATGCGTGTGCATCAGGGAAAGAGGGAACATCTGTGCAGCTCACATAATGAGTTTGCAGTGACAATACCTCCTAACTGTAAAATAATACGTATGTAGAAAGTTACAAATGAAGTAACTTAAAGTTTTAGATGTATTTTTAAAATGAAAAAAAAAGGTGTCGATATGAAATTGAATTTTTCTATTGCAAAAAATTCAAGTCAGGAGGTATTTATCGTGTATCACCTGTGCTTCGGAACCCTACGAAAAGCCCAATGGCTTTGGCGAGTTTGACTGGCTCAGAACTGTCCCACAGCTGGGCTCAGATCTTGCCATATTATTATGAACAGCCATGTGGAGAGATCAAGCCTTGTCCTACCACGCCGACCCAGTAAGGGGTTATAATGACCGCCATCTTGTAATAACCACCAAGAACAACGGGAAGCGAGAAGGAACTCGAGATAATTTTAATTCGGTTACCCATCCGGTGACAGGGCATTGCGTGTGGCTTACTTAACTTACACGACCGATTCAACATCCAGCTTCTCCTTTTATATTTAAAACAAGAACCTTATTATCTTATCTTTCATATTGTTTTCTAAAGATCCCATCATACGGGTTATTAAATCCTAGCCGCAAAACCACACTGCTAGACTAAAAGATACAAAAGCTCATTTTGCGTAAAATGGAATGCACCCGATTTAAAATAAAAAGTCGGCATGCAAGTTACAAAATGTTAGACGACCAAAACCTCAGTCTCCCTGGACGGTTCGAAATGTCAGAAACCAAAATCAAACTTGTAAAATAAACGAGTGGATCCGTAAAAGTTGTTGAATTCGTGGTTCAATAACACGACAGGTTAAAAAGTATTTCAAGGTTTATCCTGGCCGTCAAAATTTTTGTTTCGTTCAAAAACATGTTTCGTCTGATGCACCGCACATGATTACTCATTTACATAGCATTTTGTATACTCCGTCTCACTTTTAATGGTTCAACGGACCGAACAAAAGGATTTCAAAAACGAAGGAACAGAAAACTAAATAATGTAAGCTGAAAGAATTTTACAATAGAGATATAGACAGAATACATTAATTATTGCACTTTAATGTATTTTCGGTGCAAAATTACAAATCAGAAATAATTTAATAACACAAATAAAAATTACGCCCTGGTGGATTTACCAGACAACTTGAATAAAAATCACGAATACCTAAAAATGAGAACAATTTGTAAGAAAGTATATAATTAAACCTTATTAAAAACATTTGCAACACAATACATTATATTCTTCTATTTATTGATTTGTATACAATACCGATGACTGTTTGACTGCATGACATGACTGCACTAACTTCAAATACAAAGAATAATATAAAAAAACGCTAATTTAGGAAAAATAGTTATATAATATAAATGTAATGATGTGTATTGTTCTTGTTTTGTGTTTTTGTGTTTTGGTGTTTGGTTGCGCTCTTTCCCACACTAAGGTGGTCGCGGAAGACCAGCGACTTATTTATTGAAAAAAATCTTTTCTATTCTATTTTAATCATAAAGTTGAACTTAGTGTTATTGCGTGCATCTTAAACTGTTGTGATCAATTTTTTATTTTAAGTGTTTGACATGGTACTGAAATTCAGTCAGGGAGTCTCCCTGTGACCACGGGCCCTGCAAAGTGTTCGAAACGTCAGGATAAACATTAAAAAGTAATGTGTAAAATAAACGCGAGTAGATCCGTAAAAGTTGTTTCATTTCAATGTGTAGTCACAGAATAAGTAATAGTATACTGTGTAGTGTTAAAAAGTGTGCTAAAATGTATGGTGGTATGGTACTTTGGTGTATGACCGTACCTATAAGGCAATGGACTATATAACGCGTCATCATCGGTCGCGTGCCTACGTTGCGTCGTCGCCCAATGGCTCGCGTGACTCAGTCTGACGGGGGATTCTTAATTGCGTAACAGGGGAACTTTGCGTACGCGCTGATTTGACTAACTTCAATATATAAGCTTAAATTTAACGGTAGGCTGTCACTAACGATCCAACCTTTGAAGGAATAACAATTGGAGCGCAATTTGAAACTCATTTTACTTTCATTAAATTCGAAAATAGTGTTGTTAAACTATACTTTTGGTACCTACTTTGAAGAAACATTATTTGTGTGATCATCAATTTTGAAAATGGCGTCGCTACTAAGTTTTTTCGTTATATGCGTTCTATTTGTTACTATTGAAAGCAGTGTGTTACGAAGCAACCAAATTAAAGTGCCACCACAAGGAATGACATTGAAGATTGTATTAAAACCAAATCGCGATGGAGAGATGCAACTTCAAGTGAAAGCTTTTGATTTTGACCGAGCAAGGACAGAAAAAGGTGTAAAACATAAAAAGGTTGAGAAGCCCACAACTACAGCAGAAAGCATTAAAACAACGACAGTTTTGCCGAGACTGGAAAGTCGTCTCGGCATCGTTGTGGGGAATTGTCCAGACGGGTATGTGTCCAGAGGAGGTTTCTGTTTTCCAGATTATGACTAATTAGAGAAATTGTCTTAATTAGAAGTGACACCTGACCCGGTATGTCAAAGGGTGCGAGCGAGAAGGGACTCTCAAGTTACGGTAAAACTGCGGGTTCAGAAAATTGTTTCAACACTTTTATAAATTGAATGGAGAAAGTTGGACTTAAAGTGTATTGTTGTAAATATTGTTGTTGTTATTGCTGCTAATTTATTAAAATTGTTGTTTGTTGACTGAACTTTGTCTTTGTCTGTAATTCACACTACATTCTTCCCCAAAAAGGTTGATCTCACTTCGGTTTCCTTTATTGTTTCTTTACTTTTCCTTGATACTGATTGATACTTCATACTGATTACTGAGAATATTGATCAAACATAATGTGTAATCCATCATGTACCAATTATTATTTACATTCAATACATCTACTGAATACACATTTTAATGAATTTTGAAGCGCTTTACGTTTATCACACTTTAGGCCTATGACGAATTTAACTATGACTAATCAACTACTGATGAACTGGCTATCTTACAATACAACAATGTTTTAATTTGATGTTTTAAGATGATGATAGCAAGCTATAGGTAGCCTTAATGCAAGCCAACGCTACTAAGTGCGATGTACGCTGGCAATCGAACCCGAGGCCTCGGCTGCACTAGCAGTCGTTAACAACCACCAACCCGTACTGGGCACGCGTGGTGGTTTATGGCCCGTTCTCCCTATCCATCCATAGGGAAGGCTCGTGCCCCAGCAGTGGGGACAAAAATGAGCTGATGATGATGAAACACTTGGCACCTTGATGTTTTTGACAGGTGGATGCTATAAAAGGATGCCATAAGCCATAATAGCTCAGGCAAACATGTTAATATTAGAGTAGTGTTCTAAATTGATAATAATAATAATTTTAACACTTTAACAGCCGATCATGTATTGGGTACGGGTGGGTGGGATCGTCTCAGGGCGCTGATCACGTCCTCTGTACGGCATTGACTTTCTTAGCGTTTGTTTTAAAATGTCGTCCGTGGTACGTGATTTGCGTGTAACCCCGGTGTAATGAATAAAAAAAAATATTACAAATAGCTTCTATTTTATAAATCTTACAGTATTAAAATAGTCGGCTGTTAAAGTGTTAAGTGATAGAATATTATCCGGACTGAACTGCCTTTTGGTAACTGTAAATTGTCTTGGCATGGTAAGCAAGTAGTATTTGTAAGAGAGTAGAAACCTGTGCTAGGATTTCCTGTGTCACAAAGTTCTGGCTCCTTACTGTGGACTATGTGTATGTGATGTAATTGTAGTTATTTTAATTAAACTTTTTTTGGAGAAGTATCATCAGGTTTTACGAATGAGAACGCAGATGATAATTTAACGTTATAGCTTTTTTAAATAATTGTGTCAATGTATATTTATAGTCATCGCCCGTGAGTTTTAACACGACATCTTCCGCGTGTTTACCCGTGTTCTGTGATACGGGTTATCATGTGATTCTGTAGATATCAAAATGGGAACCCCTGTGCAAACTTTCAGCTTTCTCGGTTCAAGGATTTGGGCTGGGCCATAGAAGAAATAATAGTGCTGGCCTTTGATGTGTCAAGCAGTAAATGAGTCAGACTTTTGATTCCGTGGAAATTACGAAACACCACACCTTTTCTTGTCTACATCAAAAGGGAACCTCTGTGCAAACTTTCGGCTTTCTTGATTGGGCTGGGCGTTGATGTGTTAGACAATGAGTCAGTCAGGACTTTTCTTGTACATTTTCTTGTACATACATTTTAATATAATATAATATATTATTCACCCAAGACTTAGGTTCACTTGTGATTCACTTTTTTCTCTAAATTTCACTGGTAATAATAAGCAATCATCATTCTTAGTCACTCGGATCAAAAAATGTATATAAGTAAATACTTACGCTCTCTCCTACACTAAGGTGGTCGCGGAAGACCAGCGACTTACTTATTGAAAAAAATCTTTTCTATTCTATTTTATTTATTTATTTATTTTATTCTTTATTGCACAATAAAATAAAATAAAGTACAAAAGGCGGACTTAATGCCAAATGGCATTCTCTACCAGTCGACCTAAGGGCTAGACAGAAAAAAAAATCATATAATATTTTAATCATAAAGTTGTACTTAGTGTTATTGCGTGCATCTTAAACTGCTGTGATCAATTTTAAGTGTTTGACATAGTACTGAAATTCAGTCAGGGAGACTCCCTGTGACCACGGACCCTGCAAAGGGTTCGAAACGTCAGGATAAACATTAAAAAGTAATGTGTAAAATAAACGCGAGTATTCAATGTGTAGTCACAGAATAAGTAATAGTATACTGTGTAGTGTTAAAAAGTGTGCTAAAATGTATGGTATGTAAAATAAACGCGTATTATAATGCGTATTATTACGCGTTTATATAAATTATAAATTTTTCGTAGTACGTACGTACGTAGTAGTGTTTTGTAGGTACATTGCTATTTTAGCTATGTATGTATTGTTGTCACGTGTTTGTATTGTTGTTAATTTTTTTAAATTAGTATAATCATACCAATCGGACAAGGAAAATAAGAATCACAATAATTAAAATAAGTCTTTGTTTAAATTAAAAATTACAACTACAGGTTCATTTTTCTTAAACGCCAGTTGGTATAGTTTTCGAACATCTTTCAACAATATATTTGATGCTGATTTCACATAAAAGAGACTGGAAATCATCCAAAAACAATTCCTATGACACTTAATATATTCCGGTGATCTGGACAAAAGCATTTTACAGTACGATGAAAGATGAGACCCTTCCAAAATTAGTTCTATCGGATCAAACGACTTGATGTCTTACTTTACACACATGATGGAGGATGGATATGAGTCAGAACTGTGTCATAACGCTTAGAAACTCTTTCTTTTATTGCACCTTTAACACCTTGGTATCGTTATTTAACATAAAAGCTTCTTGGACGCCAAATCTAGGTTAAAATGCTCCTATACATAACGCGCTTATATGTATAAAATGCGTTTTTTTAAAAATTATTTCTGTAGTGTTATAACCTTATGAATAGTATTTAAATTATTGTGTTTTATGTTTGCAATACCCTAACAGGGTCATGTACTCATCTACCTTTACAAAGACCTGATATATTTTGTACATGTAGCAAATAAATGAATATGATGCGAATAAAACCGTGAGGGATAAGAGACATATAAGTACGTCTGTGATGTGATAAAGGTAAAAACTAAGTACGAGTAAGAGTATATCAATGCAAAAACAAGCCAATAATAATAAGATTTCTTGTAATCTTTATAAAATGTCTTTACCGGCGACTCATCTGCGATTCCTGTGGTCTTGATAATTTCTTCCCATCAGTTAACCCGCCTGCTCGTTTGTCTCCTTCTAATAAAAAAAGAAAAAGAAAGTGCAGTGTCTCTTTTGGTTAAGGTCTGTTCTAGCCGCTTCCACTGTTGTCGATCCTAGCACCCCTCCTCTAGTTCGGTCCCATCGGTTATGTTGCCTCTCCGTAACTCTTGCCATGTCTTGTACACCAGACTGTTACAATTTTGATCCATTTCCTGCCTGTTCCGCGGTACGTGTCGTTTCAATTTTCATTTCTGCTAGTCAATTTGTTTCAGCACATCGGTCAATTTAGTCTGCCACGGTCAAAGTCAATGTCAACGTCAACGTAAAGTAAGTTATATTTAATGACTTAATGACCTTTAATTTAGCGGGTCATAGCTCTTGGCATTGCGTCGGCTACTGGCTCAGTGATGTAAAATTCTTTTTTCCGAAATTTATCCTTCCTCTTGTATCACACTGTAACTTCAAGACAGATCATTGATACATACTCGGTACGTATATATGTAATTAGCATTCATTTCAATTATGTCATGAATAAATCATGCGTAAACAAATAATGTAATGTCTACAATTACAGTCATTTTAAAATTAGCAGAAAATTAGCTTCGCATAATCCTTTACCTTAAACTGCTTGCAAATTACAAGTATACTTTGAGCAGGATGGGTCACTATCTCTCTTTGTTTAGAACTTTAAAGCGGCTTAGGCCTTTTGTCAGGCAGTGGTGAATTTGAGAACTATTTATATTGAACCTTATGAACTCTGTATAAAATTGAAAACCAATCATTTACCCGTTGTAATAAAAATTTGGGCACACTCCGAGGAAATGGCACACAATACT
Source organism: Eudonia mercurella (assembly GCA_963082485.1). Classification (NCBI taxonomy): domain Eukaryota; kingdom Metazoa; phylum Arthropoda; class Insecta; order Lepidoptera; family Crambidae; genus Eudonia; species Eudonia mercurella. The sequence goes on from OY720041.1 coordinate 11,478,228, forward strand.
AATTCTAAAGCTGTAGACACGTTAATGTAACTAACGGATTAAAGTTACATTTGCATAATTCAATATCATTAATTATATTACCCAATGCAGATGACTAAAAAACCTTCGATGTCGTCATACGTTGTGACTCAGATAATCAACCCACATAGATATGTTACAAATCCACAAGAGGAAAACGTTTCTTAATTTTCATATATAAGATGAAACCATGGAGTTCAATTCATTATTTCTTCACACGTCGAGAGGAAACCATCTAAGGAGTTTTTAATCGTTTTTATATAAAAGAAATCAAGTGAATTAAAAATGGCGTATCTTACGTGCATTGCCGTCATTTGTTTTGTCGTTGGTGCAGTGGACAGCTATGTCGTGGTGGCACCTAAACATACACAGAATGGATTCGAAGCAGATGAAGATAGAATACCAATGGTTTTAAATGCTGACGGCTGGCAAGCGGAAGATACCATAACACTTCAGACTCGTGAGGGAATTGTTGTGGGAAAGTGTCCTGATGGTTATGTCAAGTTAAGTAACCTGTGTGTGCCAAAAGAAAGTGTTACTTACGATGAAAGTGATTATAAAGACTCTTAAAAGTTTTTAATTAGCTAGATAGGCAATTTGAGTGAAATGTGATTTCAAAGATGATCTTAAGCTTGCGAAGCAAGTAGGTACGTTGTGCAAAAGGCCATGTCGGTACTGATGTTTTGAAATGTATCGTAAAGGGTAATTAATTGATGTAGTTTGTAGTAGTGGTACAAGTAAAAATAGGCAACTAGAATGTATGCGAAATAAATATCATGAAAGATAAAAAACATGCTTGTTTTTTTTAAGATGAATATAGGGAGACCATTGACTAGCAGTAGTAGGACGAATTGGTTTATAAAAAATTAAAATAAATAAGTTGATACACAAAATATTTGATTTCTTATTTCTTTCTAACCACAACGGATCAACGCCCTTTACTCCTTATAATTTATTTGCAGAATTAGTTCGTATGTTGCTATAGTTAGGTGGTGAAATTCTAAGAATTTTTTACAATCTTTATGTTAAACGACGTTCTTTTAATGTTCGAGTAGAGGAAATACTATCTTTGCGAATGACCTGACATGGCGCCATCTACGTGAGAATTTACTGACTACTTTCTCAGTTCCTAGGAAGGTCGCGAAGTATCGTGCACTGACTCGAATCTAGATGGCGTGCAGTGTTTCACATGGACATAATGATGCTTAGTATACTCGTACAATGCAGAAATAATAAAGTCTATGGGTATTTTAATTAAGTTTTCAGAACGGAGTTTGTTGAAAACCGAGTAATAAATAGTAACATATATTTTTAATACAAACATGCAGAGAGCATCAAATTGGTATAATATGAAACTATGGTCGAAAATGTCCTGGTGTAAAGGAAATAATCCTTACTGTTATAAACTGAAATATTATCTACTCATTATAAAATATTCTACTTGAATGTGAAGATATTTTTGACTATTCAGTACGCTTTGATTCATTAATTAAAATACTCTTTTTAAATTAAGTCTAAATTAAGTCTTTAATCGCCGTGGCGTGGTGGTCACCGGTGAACGACAAACAATAAATTTTCTATTGTCTCTGGTTTTGCGGCAGTCAACGCGTTAATAATGCATTTGATTCAGATAACCAATGATCCATAAAATAAAATAATTATTTTACAATTACAATAAAAATACTTTTTTTTAAATAAAATTATACATACAATTTTAATAGAAAATAAATTAAAATTAAATAATGTAAGATGAGATACAATATTTATGACCATAGCCAACCTGTCCTTACATAATAACAGTAAGTTCAACTATGGCCACATACTTGCGCATTGCGCAACACATCTTATAAAATGTGTTTGAAAAATGCTGTTGTAAATGCTGACTTTACCTATCTTACAACCTCTCCAAAGTATGTTCGGAAAGCTCTGTTAATTGAAAAGAAATCTGTATGTTTCAAGTCTATACTAAATCGTGAATGGTAATAATTATTACTTACATTTATTGGATTCACAATTTCTGTCCATTAAGATAGGCAAAGCATTATTAAATTAAAATATTGTTTGTTTAATTTTGTCGGAAACAGTTAAGTAAAAATAAATTGTGGTTTTTATAGAGCTATCTCAAGTCTTTCAATTTATTTCAAAGCTTGGGACACAATGTAAATCAAAATTACATTGGCATTATACTAACATAGTTATTTAATATTTTATCCATTGTGGATGACTAAAACCTGTGACTAAACATTCAACAGTCACTCATTGTGACTCAGATAATCATTAAGATTAATATTTCATAAATCTACTTCAGGAAATCGTCTCTTTACATACTATACTAGCTTTTTCTCGCGGCTTTGCTCACATGGGCTACACGACCTGTAATTGTTTTTAATAAAAGTCAAACTTAACTTTTTAATAAAGGTAACTGTCTATAAGAATAATCCTGAAACACTTCATAATTTCTAACCAGGCGAAATACCGAAGGATTTAACTTTAATAATGACTCCAATAGTCCTAAAAATGTGTGCAGCGGAGTTGTCCCCCATGTTAACGCGCCTTTACCGTCTCTCGCTTTGTTCAGGTTGTGTGCCGGAATCTTGGAGAGAAGCTAATGTGCAACCGGTCCCCAAAAAAAGAGATCGGTCAGATCCATCGAATTACCGCCCCATAGCCGTAACTTCAGTTTTGTGCATAGTAATGGAGCGCATTTAAAATAAACAACTTGTCCACTACCTAGAAAAACACTCCATAATTCACGATCGCCAATACGGATTTCGGCCTAAACGGTCAACGGGTGATCTTCTAGCGTACGTTGCACATCTATAGGGTGAGGCTATTGACAAGAGTGGTGAGTCGGTGGCTGTTAGCCTTGACATAGCCAAGGCTTTTGATCGGGTCTGGCACAAAGCTCTTCTCTCCAAGCTCCCAGCATATGGTCTGCCTGCTCAGTTCTGTGTGAATCGAGTGAATCTTGTCATTGATCTCAATCAGGTATTGGACCTCATATCTAATTGGGGCTCTAATAATCTGGTTGAGATCAATGCCAAAAAAACTTTTTTTACGCACAGGTATGTGCGTTCACGGCAAAAATAAAGTCACCATTTCTTCCCCTTCCAACTCTTCAGAGTATTTCTCTAAGCCTGTAGAGCAGTATCAATATGCTCAGTATGACGATTCGCTGCGATCTGAACCAAAATGACTACATCGAAGCCGTGATCAAAACAGCCTCACGAAAACTCGGTATTCGGAACAGAGTGAGGCGATTCTTTGTGCCGGACCAGTTGTGCCTTTTGTACAAGACACAGGTACCGTCTTGCGTGGAGTATTGCTCGCACATCTGGGACGGTTCCGCAAAGTACCTTCTCGATGCCTTGGACAGATTAGACGGAAGACATATCATTATATGTATATAGAAGATAATATACAAGCACTTTGCCCGCGGCTTCATCCACGTTAATTTCATATTTCAGAAAACAATTTTTCAATCAAAATACGCACGGTATGTGTCATTCTATCAGTGAAAGAATTTTAGGAATAGGACTAGTTAGTAGTTCCAGAGATTATCCATCTCGAAAAACTAACAAGCAAATTAAAGAGGTAGTTAAAAAGCGAAGGAGGCGTTATTCGAATTGTTGTTATAAATATCTACACAAATATATACGTCAGCAACGCCAGCTAAGCATTCGCAATCATAAAACAAAGAATACAATATAACCTTTGAAACTCAATAACCGGTGCGTACAAATCATCTCTGCTAAGGGTTGCTGTCCATATGCGCGGGTTCCGAGCTGAGCTATAAATAGAGCTAAAAAAATGTGTGTCTTTGTAAGTCGTATATTCAGAATTTATTTTTCGTTTATAGTTTGATGATGACTATATATATACTAAAAGAAATTCAAAATCATTGTAAAAAGGCTGGTGGGACTTCTTGGCGGGAAAGTGAAGAGTCATGTCTGCGGTTTTGTTTTATTTTCGAAAATTTGTGTTATATCGAATATTAATGTGAAATAATGGTGGATTATTAACCGTTAAGTGTTCGTGAGTGTGCACGAGTGTTGGCAAATAAAACAAAACAGTGCAACGTCACTTTTCAAATTCTCTCAAGACGTCCGCCCGAGGACTTAGTAAAGCCCCACATCTTTACTGAGATACTCGAGGGGTTGGGGGTATATCATTTCTCACTTCTCATTTCTATTATCATTCATCATCATCATACAGAAAAGAAATATTGTTTATTTATGTATTACTAATAATAAAAAATACTTGAAATTGGCTAAATGCTAAACGCGAAGCCATTAATTAAGATTAAAAAAAAAAAAAGGCTGGTGATCCAGTCTGTAATGGACATACTGCAGGTCTCAGGCCTTTTCACAAGAATAACACACAAGACATATTGGACACGTGCAAATGGGGCTATAATCGAACCACGTTGATTTTTTTTAAAGGCAACTTGCGACAACAACCGTAACCCAAGGGGTTTACGTGTTTTTCAAAAATGGCTTAAGTTGACAGCAGCGACAAAGTCAAATATAATGGTGGTTGTTAACCAGGCAAACTTGGACCCAACCCATCAAACCCAGTAAAGTAATATGTTGCCCCGTTAAGGGGATCTATTCTAACCCGGGTCCTCTGACCGCTGGTTGCACCACTGGCGATAAAAAATTTGCAAATGATTTTACAATAATATAAAAAAACGAGTTTTATAGCTGCGATGCACATTGTAGCAGCAGTTGCACTGGTCATTGAGCCTTATTTTCTGCTTAAGTGGAGATGAAAGGGCCCTATGAGAGACAACAACATTATAAGTATTGATATTTCAGCCTTACACTGACACGTTTCCGATTGTTTAAACAAAATTTTGCGAGTCGATACAATCACGATAGCAAGTGGGCTTCAAGTTTCCCAACTTAATAACGTCTCAATATTGTGTCGGTAGAATGATTTTTCACTTGCAACATTCACCAATAAAATTTCGATATTTCAGGTAGAAGAGTTGTCGTCCAAATCGCGTAAGGTCGTAAGTTCAAGTCCCACCTGCTGACTTCTTTATTCAAGTGCTTATTTTATTTCCGTTAAATTAGCATTTTGAAAACAAAATAGTCACAGGCATATAGTTATAGGCATTTAGCTATAAGCGGAATAGTTAAATTAGTTAAATTAATTTAGATTAGTATGAATATAGGTAGCTATAGCTCAAAACAGAAGGGATTGGCGTAACATGGAGGAGTCCTATGCTCAGCAGTGGGTAGATACGGGCTGAAAGTGATGATAATAATGATGATGATGATGAGTATAGGTCTGAAGTCGATGATACTATATTTCAAGTTATGGAAGAGCGGTATCTGTCTGAAAAAATGAATCCACGGTCTAACTACGAGTATGTAGGTACTTCAGCTAAACAAATAAATCATTTTCATTATCAAAGCGACAATTTGAAAGTAATCAAACGTACAACCATTATTTTCCCTCAAAGCGGTTCATTTCCATTTCTCTATGGATGTATTTAACGCGACCTTGTCTATTGTAGATGTGTCGTTACAGTAATTATTTTAACAAAGACATTCGCCGGCCGCTGGCACTCTGACAACTTTTACATACACATTAATTAGGACACCCGTACACATGCAAACGGATTCTTTTTAAGGAATCACATATCGGATTCTTCTCAGTAACATAAATATAAGTTTATATTTAGATAGTAGAATGGGTAATTAATGAATCAGGCGTTAAATTGCGGAAATCCATGGTACAAAAAATGTAGTTGAAATAATATGTAGTAAAAAAAAAACACAAATGCTGAAAAAATCCACGAGCAGTATTTGAACCTGCACCCTTCTGATATACCACAAAATACAACAAAATTTGCGTTATAAAATTATTTGAACATTTTATAATATGTACCTAGTGTTAATTAATTCTGTTAAATTATATCCTACATTAGATTGTATCCTACTTGGATGCAGTACACATGCACCGCCCTCCCGCCCGCAAAAATATGCACATGCAGAAGAAACAATGGATGCAAGCGAACAAGAACACCAACACCGATGCCCTACACGTGTTTCGCCCCTCCACGAGGCAACGTCAGGAGCTGTTGATCCTCAAGAGCGTAGCGGCAACAGACGGTGCGCAGCTCTCGACCAGTCACAGTCTCCATACTATTGCAATTACATTTTTTTAGGGGGCTACTTTTAATCAAGTGTAACATTGATCGCAGCTATAGAACCTTAAGTAGCTAAAATGGTTCATCATCACCATTAGCGCATTTTATGTCTCCACTGCTGGGGCACGAGCCTTCCCTATGGATGGATACGGAGAACGGGCCATAAACCACCACGCGGGCTTAGAGCCGATTAGTGGTTGTTAAAGACTGGTAATACAGCCGGGACCAACGGCTTTACGTGCCTGTTACGCAGGAGCTCGAGATGATACATTTTGGTTACCCATCCAATGACTGGCCTTTGCGAATTTGCTTTACTTAGCAATCGCAGACCAATTTTGACTATGCTCCTCCTGACTAATGTGATGTTGGTCAACGTCAATTTGTTGGGTCAATGTGCCGGGCTCCCTTCCCTTTAATGGTTCACATACACTGTCAAAATCGAAGGCCTCCTTAAGTAAATAAGGTTGCTCATGATAATGTAGCTTCTTCTCGTTTGCATTGAAATCAATACACGTATTTACATTCCCACACGCACGCGTAAAAATTCTGTCTAAAGGTACCACTTGGCAGCCGGCTCCACGCAGCAGCAGCAGACGACGTGTCGTCGCTACACTACTGGTATCTATGTATTTATATCTTCTTTGTATGACGACGACGCCGAGCGACGTGTCGCTAGCTACGGAGGGAATTTCATAGAAATAAGAAAGAGAAGCTCGATGGCGCAGTGGTTAACGCGCCCGGTCTGCGAGTGCCGAGGTTAAGCAACTTTCGCAATGGCCGGTCGGATCAATCGGATGGGTGACCAAAAATGTATCATCTCGAGCTCCTCCGTGCTTCGGAAGGCACGTAAAGCCGTTGGTCCTGGCTGCATTAACAGTCGTTAACAACCACCAATCCGCACTGGGCCCGCGTGGTGGTTTATGGCCCGTTCTCCCTATCCATCCATAGGGAAGGCTCGTGCCCCAGCAGTGGAGAAACCAGTAGTGTCGCGACGACACACGTCCGTCGTCTGCTGTTGCTGCGTGGAGTCGGCTGCCAACTGGTACCTTAAGGTTCTACATACACGGACTGCTTGAGCAGTTAGCCAGTGATCATAATACAAGGACCGCTTCAGCAATCGTAGTAAAGCTGCCATTTCATCGAGCTGCTGACCGCCCAGAGCAGTCGCTACTGCTTGAGTAGTTCTATGTTTGTGAATAGAAGACTGTAGTTCACTATGCAGTCGCAGCTAGAAGCATTCGATCCTGACTGCTGCTGCCCGTGTAAGGCCGCCCTAAAAGAAACGACAATCAATTTAGGATAATACACTGATCCACGAATCTCATCGGTATATTTATCTATTTTTATTAATAAGCCTTATTCCATTGCAATACAACCCTTTTTGCGCTGATAGCATCTTGCGTTTGATGTGTTGCCCAGTGTTCTATTTAAGTATCCCTCAAAGGGATCCCTTCCCCGAACTTTGTTTAAGAACATTCACTAATGAAGAGGTAAAAAAGAATTGGTCAAAATAAGCCTTTCTTACCTGTCAAACAGTTTTCCAGCCAGCATTACGGTTTCTCTTGTTGACTAGAAATAGCTTCATTTATCAGATTTCCATTTTTTATTACCTACAGAGATGCGGTCGTACTCGTACTCTCACATAGAGTCTATAAAGTTAGTCCTCACTATTATAAAACTAAGATCAGATAACCACCTCATCTGTAACTGTCCAAACGAAACAATATCAATAACTTTTTTTTTATTTATTTATTTTTAATATCAATAACATTGTTGTTTTGGCCACAAACTTTAGATAAGACCCTGGTCCGTAGTGAACCGGGCAGCCTGCCACCAACTAAGGTAGAACGTACTCCACTCGGAATCTAACCCGGATCTTAGACCAGCCCCCCGATTCTCGTAACAAAACCGTAACGATATCGTAGCCACTTAGTCGTCGAATGGAAACCATTTTCATACTAACATCCGATTTTAAGGTTGGTCGAACGAAGCTCCAACTAACCGTATACAGTAGATCTGACTGACGTTAGGCTGGAGTTGATGGATAGGAATACAAAAATGGTTTCAAAGTCAAAGTCAATTTTTTTTATTCAATTAAACTTACAAAAAGTGCTTTTGAAAACCCATTCAGGACGTCTATTTTTTAGCTGTGGAGAAGAATGGCGCAAAAAACTCCACAGCTTTAATAGAAGTAACGACATTTATTAGGGAATTCGTCAAAAATACCCGATTTTCTACTCCTCCAAGAGACGTGGCTCAAACCCACTATCTCGAAGGGGTTGTTGATCCCTAAATACTCATTAGTCCGCAATGATCGCGCTTACGGGCCTTCTCGCCAACCAGGTGGCGGCACTGCCATTTATTTCAGGATGAGTTTGCATTGCTCCCCCCTACCTACCACCTCTCGCCAACATGGAAGCTACTGTATGCCGGATAGCCATGACGGGACAGCGTTCCCTAGTCATGGCGTCCGTCTACATAGCGGCTGGCACGCCCCCTCTGCGCAGTGATTTTAAAGCGCTCCTCTCGTTGGGGCCCTCCGTGATCCTGTTCGGAGACTTCAATAGTAAGCACACGGACTGGACGTGTGTTGCAACCAACACCAGTGGCCCTAAGTTATTACGGATAACGGAGGATCTAGGCACGACGTCTTAGATTTCGCTTTAGTGAAGGACGTCGCGCTGAACTCAGGTCGTACCATCGAAACACTATACGACCTAGGTTCGGATCACCGTCCAGTCTTGTTAGTGTTCGGACCCCAGGCCCCGTCCGCTTCTAATAACACTTCGACTAAAACATTCACCAACTGGGAAGGTTATAAGTCCACTCTCGCTTCTACCGTAGACACGTCCATTCACCGTACGCTTCTTTTGTCACTGGGCTATTTCGATAGTACGGAGAAAATTGATAGTGCGGTGGATTCTCTCACTAGTTTGGTACAGTCAGCCGTGAAAGATAATTCACGGGTGGTCGACGCACCTGTGCGTCGGCTACCGGCGGATATCCGTAACCTGATTAAAGCCAAAAATGCTTCTCTCCGGAGAGCGGTTCTCTATCCTACCCCCGATCTTAGGCTCCCGCCTTTCCGAGTGGAGAAATGACGTGTGGAGTAACATTATGGAGGAAATAAGACCTTCCCACGTCGCGTACTACAGAGTGGCGCGAGCCCTCCGTATAGATGCGGCGCAACACACACCTCTCTCCCGCCCCGAAGGCTTCGTAGCCTTCGAGGACGAGAAAAGGCCGAATGCTTCGCTGACAGCATTGCTTCTCAATGCTTTGTCAGCACTCACGAGTGCGACCCGGCGCACATTCGCGCGGTGGAGGAGGACCTCCTTGACAGGAGCTCCCGCTCTCTTACGGGCCCCTACCCCTCCGATTTCGACCGATGAAATTCAGTCATATATAAAAAGCTTAAAGCCGCGTAAGGCTTCGGGCGCCGACGGTATCTCTAACAAGGCGCTCAAGCACTTTCCCATCCAAGTGCTTACCTTGCTAGCCCTTCTCTTTAACGCGTTTTGATAAATGCTACTTTCAGGCCGGCTGGAACTGTCAGCCTATGTAGCCCTTCCAAGGCTATAGGCAACACCAGGGGGTGTTCAGTCAGTAGGAGTCTGACATAGTTTATCTCAACCGCTAGAGTTAGTCATACATGTAGTATTCACCTCCTTCCACTTCCGGGTTGCTAAAGGTAAAAATTACAAAAAGAACGAGCGAGCCTTACAGTAGTCGCATAATTATGATGTGTAACATTTGACATCTAACCTTAATAATAGGCATATTTAACATTATAATATTCTGAAAAAAATGGGTCAGGTATTAAATAATTTTATAACTATAAAATAAATGCAGTAAATACTCAATAGAAGACATTTGACATATCAAAATGACCTTTGATAGTCAAATGACACAATATGTCACATATAATAATAATATGTCATGTTAATAATATCGATTTTAAATTTACAAAATGGCGCGCGCTTGCGCGCTTCCCCGACTTCCTGTTACTGTTACACATACTTCCGTCCCATTTCACGAAATCACTCCCACAAATTGCCTATATAAAAAGCGAGCAGAAAGATGTTACACATCAAAAAGTATGTCGTTACCGAATCAAACAATATTTACAATTAAAAACTTTCAAGAGCCCGGAATTACAAATAATGCTTACCTCTATACATTTACTTAACAATACACTTTATTCTAAAAAAACGTATTTGGGCACTATGTATGTACTAATTCAAAACTATAGAATGACGCTTTATACCAACAGTGTTGCGAGAATTGGAGGAATGTCAGTTCCGTGCATTCTTATCATGAACATAATCATTTACATTGTACGAGTAATAGCCCTTTTTTAAAAGTGTTTCCTTAGCGTGTGTCTTAAATTTCTCAATAGGCATCATTCGGGATTTTATTATAATAAGTGACACCTTGTCCCATGAATTGATCCATAAACTTTCTGCAGTCGAAGTTAAGGTATTACAAGTTTATTTTTATTTCTAGTATTAAGATTGTGTTTCACGACTAGTCGCTACGATATCGCTACGGGTTTTGTTACGAGAATCAGGGCACAGTACGCGGTGGTCTAAGCGATTAGACAGTGATGTCGCAAAGGCGGTTCTTTAAATGGAATACAGTACGTTTAATTTTTAATAAGGAAACTTATTGCAGGTAGCTACGAATATGCTCAATTTATAAAAGAATAAAACTAAATAAAAAATATCGAGTGATACTCGATGGTTTCTAACGAATGCCTGCCTAATGGAAAGCGGTCACCGTATCACATTGATGCTTTAGTATCAAGGGTGTGTGTTATTAATATGTGGTATTTATGAAAATAACGACACAATGAAATGAAACAACTTGTACGGATCTACTCGCTTGATTTTATCCGGACGTTTCGAACTCTTTGCAGGTACCGTGGTCACAGGTACACATTTCCTATGACCACGAACTTTGCAGAGGATTTGACGTCTGGATAAACCAATAGTTTTAATTCATCATCAGCTTACACACGTCCACTGCTGGACATAGACCTCTCCGAGTGCACGCCACCGAGCACGATCCGCGGCTACTCTCATCCAGCTCTTGCCAGCCACCTTGCGAAGATCGTCGTTCCATCTAGTCTGAGGGCGTACACTACGTTTGCCGATACGCGGTCTCCACTCAAGAGCTCGTTTACTCCATCGGTAATGCGGCTAATATGGCCGGCCCACTGCCACTTCAGCTTGCTAATCCTGTGGGCTATGTCGACGACTTTGGTTCTCTGTCGGATCACCTCGTTCCAGATCCGATCCCTCAGAGAAACTCCAAGCATAGCCTTTTCCATAGCTCGCTGAGCGACTTTAAATTTGTGGACCAGGCCTACCGTGAGTGTCCACGTTTTAATTGATAGTAGTTTTAATTGATGCGATGTAATGCGTAGATCCGTATAGTTTTCGACCGCCTGCGGTCTAGCGGTTTATACCACCGGTCTCAAACCCAGAGGTCCTGGGTTCTGTGTTCGTTTCTTGCGCGCGTTTGTATGAAGCTTACCTTTTGCAGTATCCTTATTCTGTGCCTCTACATTGGTTCATGTCGTGAAGGCAATCCTTGTCTCGGACGCAGATCTCTCGGAGTAGCTTTCTCGTGTTTGTGTTAATTGTTTGTAATTGAGTAGTAATCTAGGCGGAGAATTTTCGGCACTCCAAAATTCCGCCTATCTACTCGTATTTCTGAGAAAATTTATTGTCGACTTTTGCTTGATTCTTTTTTGTTTTCTATTTATTGTATAGGTAATAATCAACCATATTATATTATAGTCCGTTACTGGGTTAGATAACAAAAGATTTTCACAAAATAATAACGAATTCCTTCTTGCGTCACCCTGCTCCAATTGGGAACCCAATGTTGGGTTTGAAATCTCTTAGAGGCGGTTGAAACAAAAATATTTCAAAGCACATAGTTCACCAGTGGTCTAACCATGGCTGTTTACACCTGCAGATTAAGTCAAGCTTTGTCAAAAATGTAGGTTAGATTAGTTATATGTACTTGATTTGCTTAAGTCCATTTAACTAAACCGAATTCATTTGTGTTTATTGCAATTAAGTGTGTATTAAGATCTCAGGGCAGGCCTCCAACAAGGTGGACCGACAATCTGGTGCAGGGCGCCCGAAACCGTTGGATACGAGCAGTACAAAACGTTGTGGAGAAAAAGTTTTGGAGAGCAGGAGGCCTTTATGCAGCAGTGGATGTCTTTTGACTTAGATGATGATGATGATGATGATGAAGGATCTCAGACTATCTTATCTACTACTTGATGATACTCAATAAATGATGTCAAACCAGGTGAGTTGGTTTTATCATTCAGCTTACGGTAGCTTACCATCAGATGAGACGTGAGCCATGCGCTTATCCAATATCGAATAAACAAATAAAAAAAACATGCCTGTCCTAGTTATAGATAGAGACTTCCGTCTATCTCTTCACGGATATGGTAGTAAATGGTGCGTATCGTTGAGCGGCTAGTGCGTAAAAAAACGTTCATGCGAGCCAAAGTCACTTTCGTTGGGCCGGTGACCGAAAATAATAATATCGAACTCGTAAGTACAAGCTTTAAAGGCACGGTAAGCCCCTGAAATGAATGTATTTAAAGTTGCAGAAGGGCTTTGCTTTGTTTTGCAATTTTGCCCCATCTCTGACTAGTTCTTTTATGGATACATGTAGGAATTGATGTATGTGCCCCTAGTGACAATGGGTATAAGTCCGATTTTATCGATATAAAATTCTAATGAATTATCTTTTATTCTATAATTTCAAGTATTTGTAATAAGTAGTAAGGATACCTACAATGTACCATAGATAGGAATTAAAATGGAGTCTCACAACACGTGTTATAAAGGCAAGGCTAAATAAAAAAAATATCAGAAATTTGCAATGACAGATTCAATGAGAGTGACAACAGATTTAACATACTATCTTGGTGAAAACCTATTTTACATTTGGCCTCTATTTCCGGTTAACATCGGTTGGAGTGGAGTCATTTTCATTTTCGTAGCAAACTTTTTTTTTCCTGATATTTTTTGTTTTAACTCGTTTTTGACAAAATAGCATTTGTACCTTTTTTCACTTTGTACATAATTACTTTCGCCTCACGTGATATTCGATCTGTCACTAAACTTATTATCATCATCGTCATCACCATTATTAGCTCATGTCCCCACTGCTTCTGCACGAGCCTTCTCTATGGATGGATAGGGAGAACAAGCCATGAACCACCACGCGGGCCCAGTGCAGATTGGTTGTCAACGACTGCTAATGCAGCCGAGACCAACGGCTTTACGTGCCTTCCGAAGCACGGAGTTTTTATCATATGCCCCCGGAAACACGTAAACATAAGTTTAAGAGAATAAAAATATATTAGATGGTAGCTATTCTCAGCCTTTTCTGCGCCTAATATCACAAAAAATCGTTGTTCTACAAAAAAGAGAACAAAATTAAGTCGATGTTCCAATGTAAGCATTCAAAGAAAACAAGTCCAAAAAAACAGTTTTAAATACAAAAAGTGTTTCAGAGTTATCTTTATTAATATACAAGAGCGAGCGGGGCCGTACTCAGGCCGAATATAAAGCAGGGTTGTGAAAATTGCGCGCCAATAACTCAATAGTTAAAGCGGGTCGCAGGGTTTGGCAACCTCTGTGGATTTGTGGGTTTAAACCTGATTATTGAGGACCTGCAAAGGTTTCCGACACTTTGGTGACGAATTTAATAATAATAATATATATAGTTGTAGGTATAGCTATCCTAACGAACTGAGGAGCTGTTGAGGAACTGTACTTATATTTGGCTGTTAGATAGGTAGGTATATACTTGATACCTCTTTGACGATCTCCTTGGTCGATTGCACACCGGTTTTCACGGTGTCGCCATCTCTGAGGTCCTGGGTTCGATCCCCGGTCGGATCAATTTAGAAATACCTGTTTTTCTATATTGTTTCGGGTCTGGGTGTTTCCTATGTATAATAAGTATGTATTTAAGTATTATTAAGTATGTTTATCCGTTGTCTAGTTAACAATTTATCGAGTTTCTTAAGGAAGCTTTTCTTGGAGCTAGATAATTGGTGTGAGTGTGGGAAACATTTTATTTATTATTTTAAACACCGATCTTTAACGCCCCGTGATTTCGATGTCTTTCTATTTTTTAATATATTTGTATATAATGTAAACCGCCGCTCTGTCACCTTAAAGACATTTTGGTAGCATTGTAATGTTCATAGATAAAAATAAGATCCAGTTCTTCAGTAGTTGAGGATTTCGGGTGATGTGCGCTTCCACTTTCGGCCATAAGATGACTGTATAAGTCTGTATAAGTATTTATACACTTATGTATATACAATATGTTGATTTGCATCTGCACCATATTCATAGCAGCGGTCATATTGCTTATACTTATTACAAATAAATTATAAAAAAAATATGGAAAAAAACATATTTTAAAAATCTGTAAATATGTAAAATAAGTAGGTACGTATGCGTAAGCGTAATCTTAGGCCACTTTACGTAAGGTCGTCGACCTAAAACTAAAAATACTTTTAACACCGAGCAAGTAATAAGGAACCGATTAATTAATGAAATTGGTGTAAATCAGAATAGCGACCGTCGTCTGACGAGAATTAGCGGTCCGGACCATAGTAGGTAGAGTAGTATTAAGTTGTGTCGATTGATTATTTTTGTTATATGTTATATTTTATATATATGTTTTATTATTTTCTATAGTTTGCATGTTGACATTATTTAATTTAATTTTGTATAATTTTGTAGTATCCACTTATTTTATCGTTTAAACTTTTTGATATATTGGACAACACTCTGTAAGCCAGCATGTAATTGAATAAATAAATAAATAAATTAGAGCGCAGCGGGCGGGGACGACCTTACGTAAAGTGGCCTAAGCTTACGCTTACGCATACGTACCTACTTTGTTGCTTATATACAGATTTTTAAAATATTTTTTTTCATATTTTATTATAATTTATTTGACCGTTGCTATGAATATAGCGCAGATGCAAATCAACATATTGTATACTGTATAAGTCACTTATTAGTTGAGATAAAGGCCAAGCGCTTATCTATCGTAAAATAAAAAGAGGTTCTCTTTCCTGTAGTGTAATAAAAAAAATAAAAAATCTCTCGTCATTCCTAAGTGAAAGAGACGTCGCATCTTGTAGACTTTAATAAAAAATGGATAGCTGGGTTCAAGTAAATAGGGTTGTTGAAATAGCGCACCAATAACAAAAGAAACTGTAGGGTCCTTGGGTCCCCTTCAAGTGCAGCCTCCGTGGGTTTAAACGTGATTACACCCAAGCAGATTTGGGACACTGTTGGCGTATTTACTAACGCAATCATCAAGTAAATAACAACCGAGGGGGTTGTCATGTAACCAGTTCTCGAATTCATTCCTTTACTATTACTATAATACTTTACCCGCAAGGCCAAAGCGGGTATAGTAGGTATTATTACGTCGGATTTAATAATTTTTCATTATAATGTTTAAAAATGCAATACAATTGATTGAGAATTATCAGTCTAGGGTGTCTGTTTTATCAAAGTTTTATCAAAGCTTTGTTTGAAGTTTTTGTTAAATAATACTATAAATTAAAAAAAGAATAATTGTTTTTTCGTATGAGCTACTATTAAGTTTTTCGTCGGACTATTCTCGTACGGATATGTAGTACGAGCTTAAATAAAAAATATTAGAAAGAAACTTATTTTGTAAACGATAGTGCCGAAGTAAATAGAAAAGAAGATAATAATAGTATGAGATCCTATATTGAAGTTTTGAAATGCAAGAAATCCTTTATTTTAACGACAAATATTAAATAGAGATACTTATTAATTTATTAAACTGCACGGTGCTATTATTATCTAATACGTACCTTTAAACGAGCAATTCTTATATATATGTATATAATCTGAATCTCGGAAACGGCTCCAAACGATTTTCATGAAATTTAGTATGCAGGGGCTGAGATGAAATCGATCCAGCTAGGTTTCATTTTTAGAAAACGTCATTTTATCCATAAAAAATAACGAGCAAAGCTCGGTTATCCAGGTACTATTTTGCAAAAACAAAAGAAAAACGATTAAAAGACATTGGAGTCTACACTTTCGTATGTGCTTTCGTGCTTGAAACACACATTATCACGGAATAGAGGTTGTCAATTGTCAAAACTAATTACAAATGGCGCGAAGCTGAGCCACCAACCATAGACAAACAACGGTTGCCTTTAAAAGTGTTGGTAGTGTTGCAGCTATCCACAACCTTTGGCACCCATTTGCCAATTGATTCTCAATAGTACTGAAAAATAAAAAACCTATATTGTCAAAACAAAACAAAACACGGAAACTTGAAACACAGTAACACGAAATAGAATGGCGCGAAATTGAGCCTCTGACCATAATAAACCAAGGGTGCCTCTTCCTTGGTGGTGTTGCAGCTAACCATAACTATTCACACTAATTTTTCAATTGATTCTCAATATAATGAAGGGTGTATCGGTAAAGAATAATCAAAAAACCTACATTGTCAAAACAAAAGAAAACACGGAAACTTGAACACTCTTAACACGAAATAGAGTTGTCAACTGGGAAAACTAATTACAAATGGCGCGAAACTGAACCTCGGACCATAGATAAACAAAGGTTGCCTTTCCCTTGGTAGTGTTGCAGCTAACCACAACCATTGCCGCTCATTTGTCAATTGATTCTCAATATAATGAAGGGTACATCGGTAAAGAACTGTCAGGGGGTTGGTATAGATTTCTGGCGGGTGTGAGTGAGGGAGGCTAGGGGGTATCGAACGCTGCGTGCGCACACAGCGTCTTGTCATCTCGCTCCGGCCCCTACTCTCTCGTGCGTAATAAACAAGTGAACGCAGTACCTTTACTTCTCTGTGATGATCACTGATCTGAAGGCGCGTAAGGAAGTGTGTCGCGAGTATTTACGAATGTAAAAGAACTTTAGAGTTTTAAAGAAAGTGATTAAAGATGTTGTTCAAATATCTAATTGGCACAGCGGCTTGCGCTTGTTGTCGTAAAATGGCAGTCGGTAAAATCCACTAACCTGCATTGGGATAGCATTTTGGTCTATGACCTGATCTCTCTATATGTTCATATGAAAGATTAAACCCATCAGTGAGACGTTTTATGATAAAATAAAATATAGCAGACGAACAAAACACAATCAAGTTTTCATTAAAATTACATTAAATGTAATAGAAAAAGCTTATTATTTTAGTTGTATTTGTATGAATTTGTATGAATGCTGGAAGTTCTTACTTTGTTACCTTATTTTTTGTTATTGTTATTGTTTGTTATTGTTGTTGTAGATACACATACACAGATGTGTATGTGTACTCATGGAACAAAAGAACAGTTTGAGTACAAATATTTTTATAGTTTAGAGTTTGATCTTTTGAAATGGTTAGGTATCTCCTCAAAGCAAAGGTACGGGTTTGCCCTACATTTAGTTCGGCATTGCGTGCTGTTTGATCAGATCACACGCGTCTGTGTGCCCTTGTTTATATTGGGCTTGATGCTACTTTAAATTGATTAACACAACGACACTTTCGATTTCTTATGACGGCCCGACGTTTGACGAACGAGTGTTTGTGGAACACCCTTATCCATCTCGGGGAAAGGGTTATGATAGATCAGCTGACCTAATTTCTTTGTTACCTTTCCTGCCTAAGCAGGAATGTGAATAGCGAATTTTCTTTGTTCAATATTTTGATAACAATTCTTTATGTAAAGAGAAAAGCATAGAATGGAAAAGTTATTACATAAATTAGATAAGATAAGTTTATTCTACAAGAGATCTCTTTCAGTAAAATATAGCAGAAGTAAAGAAAATCTACGATTTGATGTATCAAACTATTTGGTAAAGCTAAAAAGGACTGGAAAATTCTTAAATGAAGTATTAATGTTTATGTAAAGATTTAATGTTAATTTTAGACACACCTAACACACACACGTTACGTTAATGAAACGACCGACTCACAAATACTGTGAAGGTTTACCTGAACGATGTTCAATAGAATCAATTAGGGGTGGCCCGAAATAAATAAAGAAAATTCGCGCGTTTGTGAAAGCGCCCGATAGAGAGTTTTCTACAACTCACTAACACCTCTCCGGCGACCGTAGCACGCAACTTTTCACGCACACACGCGTGCATAGCAAAATAACCGGCTGAAACTCGGAGCGCGCCAGAGAAATGTATCTTCGTCCCGCTCGTTTGCAGCATCCCGTCCTATTTCAACAGGTTTCGCCTTTCAGCAGTTGCAGTGAGGAAAGCGTGCCTCTAGTAACAGAGCACAAACAGTACGGGGTACACACGTCGCGCCGGGAACCCAAAACACAGTTTCACTGACAGCTCCGAAATCATCTGACATACGTCGCCGTCGTCCGTGCGACGGTAAATCAGTGAAATGGGCCGTCACATAGATAACTATTTATAAATGCATAATCTGTGGCGTCGGGAACTGTGGACTTCCAGTGGCACGATTGCCCCGGTTGCGTGGTGGTGCACGTGCGAGCCATGGACATCGGCGAAAACTTCGCGGCGAACAAAACCATCCACTAAACAACCCCACGCGGACCATGAACTCCTCGACGAACAACTCCGAGTGATGTAACTGTGAATTTGCCGCGACTTCGACACGCGAGTCGACACGATGTGAATTGGATGTAATCAATGTTTACCTCTTCAGTGTTGTGAATGACTAGCATAATTTAGATTAAAGAGTGAGCTATGTAGCAGAAGGACGCAGATCGGATGACCTATAGACTATGCTTAAATCTTTAACGGTTGTGATAAAGTAGATGAAACGCGGAATGCTGATCGTCCCACAGCAAAAAAGACTTATCAATAAATCTGGTTGTTATCTTTCGTATGTTGTGATTAAACGTTAATGCAAAACATAGTATTTACGCACGATACGGTGACTAGTTTAAATTTTAGTATTTATGTCAATGTTTCTAGTCTTTCGTCGGGTGTTCGCACTTTTTTTTCGGAGCCATCTATGAAGGTTTTACACCGAGTGAAACTAAGTTTGCGTCTATAATTTCCCTCGAGGTTGTGAACGGCACAGTGAACTGAGAAAAAACTTAGATGTTCCATTGTTATTGAGTTGCTGATGTATGTGGAATAATAGTGTTGTTTACGTTTAAAGTGCTACAGTGAATAGACTTGAACCTACTCCAAATTTGTTTGTGCTTTATATCGAGGGGGACAGCGGTGCCGATGCAAAAGGTGAGATTAATTGTAGCTATTTGTCAATATACCTTATAGTAGTGAGAAGAGTTAAGAATATGATCATGCAATTTACATAATGCGATAAAGATATTTTATTATTAAATACAAAACGGAACGTTTGATGAACTTACGACAATTTCAGTGTTTGAATAAACAAATTATTTTTCTTTTTAATTAATCTGGGCACGCATAAAGCGTTAAACTTTACGATCATTAAAAAGTTTACAAACAAAGAAAAAGTGTTAAGCATTCAACTATAACGTAGAGCATTAGTTTATTACTCTAAAAATCGTTAAGCTTTAATCTTTGGCTTACAAAATAAGAGTAGATAGTGTTGATTAATTTCGGCGAGTTGGATTGAGCCACGATAGCATAGTTGGCAGTGCACCTAACCCGGCATATCATGGGGTGCGGGTTCAAATCTCGCTCGTGGAATTTTTTCAGCACTTTGTCTTTTTTCAAATTGTAATTTGTTCGCAACAATATTTGCGTAAAATTATATGTAAATAATCATAACTTTAAAATCAATTAAATACTGTATAATCTGTTGTAGGAATTATTATTTAAGTTCAAATAGGTAATGGTTAATGCACTTGACTTTATTAAACAAAGATAAATATACTGACCTTGTCTTGTAATTGTATTTATTAAAAACAGAAACGGTTGTTACATTTTACATTAAATAACGACGCTATCAGCTTCAGTTTAAAACTGTGTTGCGGACGCAGATCTTATTCGAAATTATAATATAAATATAAAACATTTCAAATAAAAATAAGTAAGTAAAAATACATAACAATGCATTTCATCTAATTCATTATGAAGGATGTTACATAAGAAGCCCAATAACAACAATCAAAAAGATATGATAGCCATCTTGGAATACCGCGCCGCGGGTAAAATGGCTTCGTACCGAATAAACAACGGTTATGAATATGGATGGGCCGCAAACTCAAATTCAACTGCAGAATTGTTCGTACATTTTGATAGATTGACATGAATAACGGACGCCGATAAAGTATAACGTTTAAACAAATATATATTTGTATAAAGTCGTAAAATTAGTTCTTTCTTATAAGCACTAAGTTTTAAGTATCATATGTACTTATCTGGGAAGCTTGTATTTGTATGGTATGGTTATATTTATAATTGTAGTATAATGAGAAGGGGTATTTTGATCAACGTTGCACTGATTCGTAGATAATAAAAGAATTATGCATAAAATACAAACTCAGTAATAATGTACAGCTTGCTTTTTTGAATTCCCATTAAAAACGGTAATATAATTAAAAACTTTCGCGTTTCAATAAAATAAAATGTATAACAGGGTTATACATTTATATATTATACATACAGTTAACGGCTATATTAAAGGCATGTTTATTGAAGTATCTGACTTTTCAGTCGATTCGCACTTACGTCATACCTACACTAAGAATTAAACATTACTAGTGATCGCCTAGTAGTCGAAATTCGACCGTAATTTTATTAAGGCTACACGGATTGTATCCTAAGCAATGAAAAATTAAAAAGATAGAATGTGAGTTTGGATTGGCATTGACGGATTTCGGCTGCTCCTCTTCCATTTTTGAAATATTTGAAAAGAGTATTTTATATGCATGCGTGTGTGTAATGTTTGTTTTATTGATTAAATGTATTCTTTATGCATAATTTAAAAAAAATATTACATTCTGCAATCCTTCTCTTTACAAACAATAAGTGTGCGAAATTTCATACTCCTCCGTCCGCGCAATTTTCTTAAAAAGGGGTACAAAGTTTTTGCTTCACGTATTAATATATAGATAATTTAATCTTCAACCTCTGTTTCTCATGTACAACTAGCCTGACGTCTTAAACCCTTTGCAGGGTCCGTGTCAACTGTATAAATATAAATTTATTTATGTCAACGAAATGTCTGTATAAAGTGATTCTTATTTTAAACTATAAAAAAAAAATTTAACTCCAACCGAAAATCTCAACTTATGAAGAACTTGATATCTTACTCTGTACTGATTGATGTACTGTGGTTCATATTTTCTTTAATTTAGATTGCTGCGGTTTGCTCTTTAGCCTGTGACAAAGTATGAAAAAAAATACTGTAGAATAAATATAGGTAATCATTGTTTAATAATCGATGATATTGTTGAATGAAATGACATCCAAACAAATCAATTTGAGTATCTGGGATTTTTTTGATGCAAACGTCTAGAGAGTATTTGAAAAGTGACGTTGCACTGTTTGTTTTATTTGCCATCACTCAACTCACTTTACTTGCTCGTTCACGAACACTTAACGCTCAATAATCCACTATTATTTCACTGAAATTTTCGACATAACACTTATTTTAGACATTTAAACTAAATTGCACGCAGGAGTCTGTATTTCTTGCCAAAAAGTTCTACACTAACGTATAATAGCTTATAAGCCTAATCCTTCTAATAACCAAATGGATGTATAAATAAACCTGAAATAAAATGGTTGTTATTATTATTATAATAATATAGAATAGTCAGAGAAAACATAAACTACTTTATTTCAATCTTTCGTGCTACTTTTTGAAAAAGTGTTAAAAAATTTTAACGGGCGGTATTCGAACCCGCACCCTATGACATGCTGGGTCAGGTACACAACCTTTATGCTATCCTGGTACTGCCGAACCTGCCAAATTAATCAACACTATCTACTCTTGCTTTGTAAGCCAAAGGAGCCTTATTCGCAACAACATTTGCGTAAATTATATACCAGTATAACCATAGTGCCTTGCAAATAAACAAAGAATAAGGTCCGAATAGTTATTCCGTGTTTTGTTCCTGTCATGTGAACGTCATTTTAAATTAGAGTAAAAGAGACAAAACACGGAATAACTATTCGGACCTTATTCTTTGTTTATTTGTAAGGCACATAATGTTTCGAGCTACCTTAGCAATTAATTTCATTCACAGAATTATACCTACCTTCCTATATATACATTTGAACAATAATCGTTTTGGTCTTGACAAAACATATGTCATGCATTTAACGATAGATATAATGATTATTAATAAACTTGGATCGTATCCAACAAAAAAAAAGTAAAGCTTTTCTCATTCAACATTGAAATAAAATGTATGGAATGTCTTGACGATACTTAGCACTAGCTGGCGCTGTAGATTATTATGGTTTTAAGATTTATTTTACCAAAGCATGAACTTATACCACAGTAAACTTATACATAAGAATCGGTATTTGAAGACTCGAAGGAGAAATGCAAAACGAAAATTTAAAAACAAATATGCAGCTATGTAAAACATTATCTGAATCGTCAGTAATTATAGTGATAAGGATAAGTCTTTAATTCAATAAGCATAACGTAATATAATAAAACTAATAACGCTTTATGCATGGGGCGGGTCCGCAGGCTGTACCGCTACGAATAAATTAGAATGTTTACAATGGGGAAATACCACGAGTAACATCTTACTCTAAATAGTATGACTCATATAACATTTAGTAGGCAGTTATTGGGCGGCTCTTGGCTGGTAAAGGCAGATTTGCGGAATAACCCGATATCAAAACCATTTATCAAAAAATAAAACAAGTGTTTTTTTTAGCTTCGGATATGCAACTCTTTTAAAATAGGTTTTTTCGAACTTAACAAAAGAGACCCAAACAATTGTAAAAACTACTTGTAGTAAATAATAAATATATTTTGATTTATAAAATATATTGGGTCCTTACCTATGAAATTGGCGTTTTTTTCTCACTCATTAATAGGTGTATTACTTCTAAAACTCAATACCGGTTGTTAATATTATCTAACTCTTTTAATTAAGGCTTCAGTAATAACAATGTTTTTGATTTTGTGTCTTTATTGCCCAAATATTTTTTTTAAAATTGACTTCTTTTTTTTGTTAGCGGAATTGACCTTTTGTTTCATTGTAGCTTTGAAGGTACTTCTTTTTTTTCTTTTTAGGGTCTGCTATATTTAGCTAGTGAAACAAACACACTGCCCTATATTTTTTATAGTATTAACCTAAGTAGATGCTAAGAAAATTGAAAAAACGTTAGTATGAAAAATAGAACTTCATAAAAAACACCAATTTCCTATGAAAATATCAGCATCAAAATATTAGGTCCTTACCTATATATATATATATATATATATATTTTGATGCGTATTACATTTTCTTCAGTGGTATTTGTTTTCTATTTTTATTTTAAGAACTCGCGAGATCTTAAATTTTAAAGTGTAGTGTAGTTTTAATGTGTTGTGTTCGCGAGAATTTTCGGAAAGAATACTTAATTCTTAGTTTAGTCTTAGAATGTATCATGTTAAAAAGATAACACCTTTTAAAAAAGCCTTTATATTTTAAAATTTATCTGATTTTTCTAGACATCCTTGCTACGGCTAGACACAGTCAGAGACGGCGACCTACATTATTGTATTGATATCGGCACAAGTTTGAACGTTTTATGTTTATCAACATCATGTGCTAAGTAATTGACATTTCTGCGTAGAATTAAGATTTTTTTTTAAATATATTAAAGCCTACATGTTACCTGCAAGAGTTGCAGCATTATATCAGTGAAATATTTTTTGGAATTAGAGCAGTAGTTCTAGAGATTAGCCACGACATACAAACAAACAAACACAGTCACAAACGTTACCTTTTTATGAATAGTATAGATAGATTGTACTTGAGAAAATAGCCATTCAAGCTGACTTGATTTCGATGCCTCTACTTATGTGGGTCAATTTACTTACTTACTTTTTACTAGTTAAACGACTACGACCTACTTTTTTGTAGTGGTAACATCTAAACTGAAAATGACAAACAAAATCTAGCATTTTCTTTAATAATTATTGTTATATTCAACCATTTCCTAAGTTAGTATTTTGTTTAAATATCTTGCACATATCATTTTTATCTTAAAATGTATTTAAAAAACATCTGAAAAATATTAAACTTTTGTGTAACGTAACTCCATACTCCTTGGCATATTTTAAAACAAATCATAGGTAATATACAAAGGGTTGTATTTAATCGATCACCAAACTAACCTAACCTAACCCAAAAAAAATACTAAGTTAGCACCTAAAAATACAAAGTTAGCACCTAAACTACTATTTAGATGCTAACTTAGCATTTTAGGTGCTAGCCTACTATTTTTTTGTGGATCAATTTATTATTTCTCATAGACGAATAAAAGAAATTGTTTCACAATAAAACCTCTGTGACTCAAAAGCGGTTTAATTTGTAGACGCATAACTTAAAAAAATATTTTCGAAATGACGTTCTTAATTCAACTAGTTCATAAAGTTTATTTTTCATATACAGCTGCACCACAACAAGTTTTTACTCACTCTCAGTTGTTTTCTCTTAGCAGCATAAAAGTTTTTTGGCAGCCAAACCAGATAGTTTGTTGCGATGCTCTTTCCATTCGCTGGCAAATGAAGTCACGTATTGCAAGAAAGTAACTACTATGCTCGTGTCACATAGTTTGCTATTCTCTTCGGTATGTGATTGTTAACTTTTAACGGTCAAATGGAAGGATGAAATATAAAATTAGTTTTGCTTTAGTATTAGATTATTTTTGAGTTGTACTAAAACTAAAACAAATAAAATATATAAAATGTATATTCTTATAGTTGGAAACGATTTTTAATCATTTTTAGAAAAGTTGTCGTTACATATATAATATGGCATAGTGACATTCATAGAGATACTTATAGCCTAAACTGAATAAATGATTTTGAATTTTGAATTTTCTTTTGTATAGTTCATAATATCTTAAAATACATACACTTTAGAATGTAAATTAGTTTTATTGCAGTGGTAACAAGTAGCAAGAGTAACAAAGACTCTAACGTGTTAAATATATTACGGACGCCACGGTCCATTATTAATTTTAGATTATACCTTTGGGGACACATGATTTTAACATATGTTACATTCTTATTATGTATGAAATATTTAAAAATGTAATTATTTAAAAACTTTTGACATTTCCAATGATCAAAGACTTATAGTAAGTTTTGTAGGCGTTTAGATTTAACATACTATCAGTGTCCAAAACAGAATAGATATGTCATCAATGTGTCATCGGAAACTAGTTTAATGGCGTGCTTTTGGCACGAGTGACGATGACGGGGTGATTATAATATAGTCACACAGATATATAAAGTAGTGGCCATAGGTACAATTAAAGAGATAACTAATGTTATTTAGTATAACAATTTAAGTTATTAAGACCTTGATGGCGCAGCAGCTTTATAAAAATGCCAGAGACACCAAATATGTCCGAAATGTTGGGGTTGTTTCTTACTAAGTAAAATTGCTAAGTGTCATCCCTAAGTCATTGTCTTAGAGCATTAAACCTGGCATTAGAGCATTGGTTTAATTGCTTTTAGTTTTTGCTAATCAACCTCATGGTCCAAAAGAAACAGAAGTAAAAATATTATGTAATAACTAAATTTGAGTTTTTGTATGGACCATATTTTTTTTCAAAATATGAGATTGCTTGTTTTCAAAGTGTTCTTTATACTTGATTGCATTACCATGTTTCGTGATTATCCACCTATAACCAAACACCCCTTAGAGCCCTTCCGTGCTTCGAAAGGTACTTACGTAAACCCTTTTATTCATGCCATTTGCAGGCAGTCTTTTAAACTTACCAATTGGGTTACCGTGGTTGGGTTACCATTATGGTTGGTCTTTCCCATGTATTTATTTTTTATAGTAAGCTCTGTGCTAGTAGTGGAAAGTTTAAAGTTTTATGATGATTCAAGATTAGTTCTGTTGCTCAACTCGTTAACGTTTTCATGAAGATATAATACAAATTTAAATTAAATGTTCTAATGTTCATTTATGTATACACTATAACAGTTTGATTGCTAATAAATTTAAAACTGATTGTGATTGAACGAAATAAAATTCAACAATCTTATAAAATAGTTACCTACCTTTTTAAATCTATCAATAAATCGAATATAAATAAATACCCACGCACGAGTAACACTAAAAGTTAACTATTGTATTTTACAAAGATTTTATAGTCGATAATAACATGCACTGATTGATGAACGACACGAAAAAAAAACTGTTTCACCGACTGATTGTTTCTCAATAAAACGTCGAAGTAATTTATCGCTAGCGCATGGCCATTCAAATGGAG
Source organism: Eudonia mercurella (assembly GCA_963082485.1). Classification (NCBI taxonomy): domain Eukaryota; kingdom Metazoa; phylum Arthropoda; class Insecta; order Lepidoptera; family Crambidae; genus Eudonia; species Eudonia mercurella. The sequence continues at coordinate 11,504,853 of OY720041.1, forward strand.
TCACGATTTAAAATATCCACGGACAATTTTACAAGCTTTTTCATGTAGCCGTATGACAAATGACTAGCGGCTACACGGATTTCAAACGCGGGCTGGGTTGTCGCGTTCTTTTGTTTCTTTTTCTCTTTTTTTTAAATATCTGTGAAAGTTTAAAGCAAATAAAAAGCGAAATGCGTGTAAATAGTGCATGCGAGAGTAGCCACGCTTGACGACGAGTCGTACTGTTAAAGTTACCCATGTGATTCAATGTATACAATCGAGTATGTAGTCTTTTATATAACACTAGCTGATCCGGCGGACTTCGTACCGCATTTTTATTCTTTTTTTTTAATATAGCCTATATTACTCAGCGCTAGTGTAACATTCTAATGGTGAAAGATTTTTTTAAATCAGTCCAGCAGTTTTTGAGTTTATTCGTTGCAAACATACATACATACAAAAATACAAAGGTTTCCTCTTTATAATATTAGTATAGAAGTAACCCTGAAATTAAAGTAGTTAATAAGAGTCGGCTACTGAATTGATTTCAGTCAGTTTTTGTACAGATTGAGATATTTTCTTTCTATTACAATACAAATTCATTAAATTTTTGTCACTTCTTCGTTGAACCGTTGAAACTTTATTTCATTAACGCATTCGATGCCGCGTTATTGTCATATTATCAAAATTAACTTTTGCTTTAATTTTAATTGATTATTGTATTTTGTCTTTCAATAGTTGTTGAAATGGAATGTAGAGCAAAAGGGCACTAAACTAAGAGGTAAAGACTTTAAGCGATTAAATGTAGGTACATTGCATGCATTGCATGCATGCATAATGTTAATAAAATTACATGCGTTGTACCTATACATTATGCAACAACATTATGCATCGTAAACTTGTGGGAGTGATTTCGTAGAAAAAGTACCTAAAAGTAACAGTAACAGTGAGACTGAAGCTTACCTTCAGCAGTCTCCTTATTTTTGAAGAAAGCCAGTGCATGAAATATATTATAACATAAGGTCACTTTTTATCAACTGCAATTTTGACAAAACATCTAATTCTATCAGAGAAATAAGGCCCTAGCATTTAAAAAAAAATTCAGGCTAGTTTTTTTTTTTACTTTTCCTGACACAAAAATTGTAATATTTTTAAGAGCGGCCTCTCTGTCGGTTTTTTTGAATGAAACTAGGGGCACGTGTAAGCGGTGAAGGCATTACGGCCTCTTTGTTTCGACTCCTTTGAATTGAAAGTACCGAAAGTGCTTTATTTTTCTTTTTAATTGAAATGTAATTTGACGTTTTCCTTGAAAACTAGCGTATAAAAATTTAAGGTTTTTTCATAAAAATAGTTTATATATGTTGTTGAATTTATCCTCAAAATATTTGAAGTTGATAAAGTATGACCTTATATATAACTCAGCCAGTAGTTCGTATGCGAGTTTGCTAACAAAAAAAAAAAAAATGGTTGATTTGAGAAACCTTCTCGTTTTTGAAGTCAGTTAAAAAAAAGAAAAAAAGGGAAAAATAAAAGAGAAAAAAAATAAAAAAGGTTGAAAAAAGGAAAAAAAAGAGAAAATAAAAATAAAAAAAGGAAATAAATAAGAGAAAAAAATATAAATACGTCTTTGTTAATTCTATATTCTATTTTCTATTGTAATATTGATTTCAAAAGGTGAGATTTCAAATGTTCATCGTCGTCATTTTTTTGTCGTTCATTTTTTTTTAAATATTTAATAATGCTATACGAATATTCCATACCTCGTTTACTCGCGAATAACTTTTGTGTCGACTTTCGTAAAGGCCACTTTAGTTTGAAAAGGTTTCTTTATTTTCATATTAATAAAGTTACTTTATTTAAAACATTAGGCATCAAAGACAGATGCCGATTGCACTATCGAGAGATATGTTCTTTGATATTCTTTGCATATATTTCGATAGACTAGATTAGTTTACCAAATCAACCGATAAAATTGGCGTTAACATCATACTACTCTTAAGGGAACGAGTTACAATTTTTTTATATATATTATATAAAAAATAAATACACTAATATATAAAAGAAACATAAATTAACAAACAAAACAATAAAAATAAAAATTAAACAGCTGACTGACGGTATTTGTACTCGTAGTATTGGTAGATTGACTTTGTGCGATTCTGACTGATTCCTGTACATACGCAGAGACTGCGTGCTCCTCAGATTCTCTGCAAACAGTCTGTGACGTAGTCTATGCCTCTTGGATGTTAAGCCAAACGTCGCCGAGTGACGATTGCCAAAGAGAATTTTGTCTCTGTGATACGCCCTGACCTTCTATTGTTTCTAATATTGGGACATTTCTCAAATAGCTTCTATTAAGAAAAATATAAACGTTTTATTTGAAGAATATAATTTGAGATAACGTTTTTCTTTGCCGTAACACGTAAGGTGTAGCATTGGCATAAGGGCTAGTTGCGATCGGGAAAATTAAGCAACTTTAGTATTGGTGGTCAAAGGATGAGTGACCAAAAGGTATAATAACGAGTTTCTATTTGCATCGGAAGACACGTTAAGCAGTTTATCTCGGTTGTTGTAGTAGGACAGTAGTCGTTAACACATTCGTAATTAAATTTATTGGTAAAGTCATTTAAAATTGTATGGCTATGTTTCCTCTTTTTATTCTTCTGCTTTAAACAAATCTCTTTCTCAATAACGATTATCTTAGTTAGACTCATTTGACACAAGTACACGAGAACTTATTGCCGACTGATAATTTATAACGAAGACGAATTCCACAATTAAAAATAAATGATCATCAATCATAAAGTTTGAGATCTATCTTCATTAGAGTGGGTAAAACAAAGAGTTTACTCATTGTTACCAAAAAGTCAAGGCCACTGAGAGAGCGACGCGACGCGAGAAAAAATAAAATAAAAATAGATTTGTTCGTGACAAATACTTCAGCACTGTTACAGTGGGCGAGTGACACCAGTATGACGACTTCACAACGAAGACAGACACGGTCGTGATTCAGTCAGATCCGATCATCCGGCACTTGCATGGCTATGTGTCTGTATGTTTTATGACATACCTTTATCTCACTTAATGTTAATTGATGTCAGAATAGCAGAGGTTACAGAATGTTCAGCGCCCCTAGACGAGTACCATAACGTTAATAGAATAGAAATGAAATATCTATATATCAATACGTGAAGCAAAAACTTTGTAACCCGTTTTTACGAAAATTACACGGACAGAGGAGTATGAAATTTCGCACACTTATAGTTTATATAGAGAAGGTTATCCGAATGTTAACATATTTTTTAAATTATGCATAAAATATACATTAAAATACTCAACAAAAACAACATTACACACACTGCCATGTATTTGACACACACGTATTGTTTGTCTTTAATGCGGCCGACATCTGTCAATGCCAATCCAAACTCACATTCTATCTTATTTAACTTTTCATTCATCATCATCATCTCAGCCAAAAAGACGTCCACTGCTGGACAAAGGCCTCCCTCAAGTATAAATCATTTTGAGGGGAATTTGCCATAATCGCCACGCTTGGCAGGCGGGTTGGCGATCGCAGTAAGGTGAGAATAATCACAGAGAGACGCTGCTGCCCATCCTCTGGAATGGTCCCATAGTCGCCTTCTACGACACCCACGGGAACAGATGGGGTGGTGCAGTTCTTTACCCCCGGCACCACACGGGGGAACTTTTTATTGCTTAGGATAAAGTCCGTGCAGCCTTAATAAAATTTGGGTCGAATTTCGACCACTGGGCGACCACTAGTAATGATTAATGTATGGGATTGACATAAACGTCATTTATACGTATCATTGACTTATGTCAATCCCGTACAATAATAATTCTATTATATTAGCGTATGCCACTTGTCTAGGGGGCCTGAACATTCTATAACCTCTGCTATTCTGACATCAAATACCATCAGATAAAATAAAGTTATTTAAAATAAATTACTAAGGTCTATGTTTTAGACATAGTCCTTTTTGTCTCTGTTTTGTGATGACTTTCATATTTTTTATGTAAGTGTAAGTAATGACGCTAACGGTAGGTTTATTGGGGGATACTTATGTAAAATAGTAGGTAAAAACCGGCCAAGAGCGTGTCGGACCACGCGCAATGTAGGATCTCAATAATGCGTATATTTTTTATACTTAAATGTAGATACTACCGGTTTCACACACCTGACAACGTTATTTAAGTAGTTCCCAATGAGGAATTTGTACTGCGCCAACATTTTATAAGTTGGTCGACTGTTACTCGTCAACTTGTAAAGCTTACTTAGCTGTGATAGTTTTCCTTATGTACAACTAAAAAATTCCAGAAAAGCTGTACGTAATACTTGCTTAATATTTAAGTTAATCAATTATCGGCACACAAATGATTCATGCGGTAAATACCTTAAATATAAGTATTCTAAATATTAATAATTTTTGGTTAATGACTAACAAAAACTGTAGGTTTTATTAACATAAAACATTTTGCGGTATGTAATAAAAACTGAGGATAATTTTATTCATTAAAATCCGCTATGTCCAAACTGTGATATATTAATTAGTCAGCGTCCGTTCGGACTAAATCAAAAGGAAGCTTGAGCTTGGGGGCTTACCATGATCACGTATTTCGATATAAACTATTTAACTTCAACTGGTTCGTTTAATCGAGACGTCCGGCAACCGCGCTCTTTAAGTATTCAATTTCATTTCAGCACTAACTTCTTACTGTCACGGATAGGCGCCAGTATTCCAGTACTGTGAAATATAACATGAAATGTGTATTTGATCACTTATCTGGGTAAATGCTCTGCTTAGTAGCTCCACAATTATTATTGTGATCGTTGCAAACAATGCATCATCATCATCATCAGCTCATTTTATGTCTCCACTGCTGGGGCACGAGCCTTCCCTACGGATGGATAGGGAGAACGGGCCATAAACCACCACGCGGGCCCAGTGCGGATTGGTGGTTGTTAACGACTGCTAATGCAGCCGGGACCAACGGCTTTACGTGCCTTCCGAAGCACGGAGGAGCTCGAGATAATACATTTTTGGTCACCCATCCAATGACCGGCCTTTGCGAAAGTTGCTTAACCTCAGCACTGGCAGACGGGGCGCGTTAACCACTGCGCCATCGAGCTCCTCGAACAATGCATGCCTACTACGTATTAGGAAAAATGTTCTGAAAATACCCACGAGCTCATACATATCGGATCCTACTGAATTACCTACTTTGCTACCTGTCTATACTGTGGATTTTTATTTCACTAGGCAGATACACGAGCCATTTTTGTATACCTAGCTCGGCATACAACTCCACTCCACCTGATGTTAAGTGGAGACGGAGTCTCTACTTAAGTAGACGTTAACGTAGGCGTTAACGCCTCGTTTGAAAGACTCCATGTCATACGAAGGAGGGAAAACGTGTGCTGGTAGACTATTCCATCTTTTGGATTGACCCTCCCGATATAATGACCCTCCCGATAGAATGACCCTCCCATGGACGCTTGCAAAACCAAGACAATCGCGCGCTTAATTTAGATATGAAGACATTGGGGAATATATCAGAATCAGCTGATCGTCTGTTACTGAGACATTGAGGGTAGTCTTTTAATAGCACAGTCGGGGCCCATGCCGTCGGTACTATGTGGTCTTTCATTGTGGTACAGTGCTGTTACGTAGCTTTTGTCATTCGCGCCTCGTGCGCTCTGCGGGTAATCAAATCAACTAATTAGAGCGACTCGCAGCGGGGGGGAGAGGGGGGGGGGGGGCACGTCACTCAACATCACAACGAGCATACAGCTTTGGGGATGCGTTATTGCCGCTCTTGTTTATGAGCCAATTAAAGAGGAATAAACCGCAGGAGAACTTAAGTCACCCGGTATAAGTAGAAACATTGTTAGTAGGTTGTCTTTAATTCGTAGTAAACATTTTTATTAAAAAAAAATGGCTTGAATCATTGCCCTTCAATTAATTTATAGTATCGTTAATCAATATTTTTTTCGTAAAAAAATTTAAATTACAACCTTACTTTTAGCCAGAAACCACGGGCCAATGCTATTTACTTATGTAATGTGATATAAGTTTATGTATTAATCGGGTATACAAAATGACTACGGTAAAGAAATATCCCCGATGTATGCACAACGGTAAATATTGAAAATTATTGTTAGAATTTATTTAGTGTTGTCTTAGTAAAATCTGCTCTACATTTCTAACTAACTTATATTTCTAATCGAAAAGTTATAAATCAAAGGTAGTATTAAGGTGATTAATGTAGAAAAAACAGGGCAATAACATAACTAGTCACTAAACATTTTTTTACAGAATTTAAATACCGCGTAATCCATTGGTAGCACTCGAATTTACATTATATTAATATTTCTGACAGCCATCATAAGACAACATTCTGAAATTTATCATACTTTGATACTGACACGTGATTGAGTTTTTATGTAGGTAAATAGTTTAATACTTTTTAATTAAACTAAATAAAACAATATTGAAGTTTATAGGTATTACAAACAATAATTCACGCAATAGAGCTGATCAAAGCTAATAAAAGGAAATACCTTTATTGCTGAATATGAATAAAAACATATGCTGAGACAGCCCCAGAAAACAATACAATACTACTGCTTTTATTTTTATAGGTTGACTGGCCTTTTGCCAAAACATCACTAACAGTACTGAGTTTTTTTTTGAGATTGAGAACAAAATTTGAGTGCGAATAAATATGGGTAATGATTGTGTAGGTATATAAAAAGTAAACAGCCCATACTGTCCCACTGCTGGGCTAAGGTCTCCATCATTATAAAATAACTTAACTTAATTTCAAAGTAAAATCAAGAATGATGTGTCACTCTTAATGGAGCACATATCAGAACTTAACCAAATATTTATTATATCATAATGTTTTGTGTGTGTCCTGCGAGTGTACCTCTTTAAATAAATGAATAATTGAAATCAAGTCACCGTTACAATTAATAGGTATTGGTTTAATCACCACGCTTGCCAAATCGTTGGTGATCACAAATCCGCTGCTATGCATCGAAGAATCCAAAACACACTGTGCCCGAACTGAGAATTGAAGTATACAACACTATAAGGCTTATAGCCTTATTCGAATTGCACCTGATCTAGTATGTATGACAGGGGTGGACAAAGGGTGCTGGTTTGAATACCATTCGTGTAGTAAAATAATTTTCATCCCCCCATCTCGGAAAGAGTATTTTTGCGCAAAAGCCGTTTTTTTTCACCTTGTGCTCTTTTGATTCCCTCGCTAACGCTCAGGATTCTAATTTTTGAATCACTTGCTGCGCTCGTGATTCAATTTTAGAATTTCGCTTGCTCGGTTATCAAAATTGAGCACGCGGTTAAAAAGCAACTTTGCACTCTTGTATAACAAATAACTATTATTTCAACACATTTTTCTGAATTTACTTAGTGAGAGTAATCATACCCATATTGAAGTAATAACTTACATCTATTCAAAAAGGCGTACGTATTCTGCTCAATCACATACCTAAGTAAAATAAGTTCTTATGTCTAACTTATAAGTCTATAAGATAAAATTTTAATAGAAAAATCAACCAGTCTCAGCAAGCTCGAGTAGGAATCGAACCCACGACCTTTGGATAACCGGTCTGATGCTCTGATCGTACCGAGACCCCAGAAGACTCGTTGAGTTTTTCGAGTACTTTGCGATTTACGCTGCAAGCCCGATATAACATCTCTGTGAAGTTACTCTTACAGTCAATAGTCGTTATTCTAGTAAAATTGTATCTTTTTTTTATATCAACGGGTAAGCACAGTGCCTTGATCTCACCTGATGTTAAGTGTGAATTTTCATGGTAGGTCCGACTGCCATGAAAATTTAAGTTTTATTAGTTTTGATTTTTTACATAATTAGTCAGTGAGTGAATGAGTGACATTTCACTTTTATAAATACAGATAAATAAATACATGACATCTTGTTTTTGCCTTTTATTTTATTTTTGCCTTTATTGTCATGACAGTCGTGTTTCTTAATTTTTTTAATAATTTTTTTTGTTTTGTATTTTTTAGTGATAAGTTAATAATAATGATGAATTTTCAACATACAAAATTTCATCCCCTATTTTACCTACACAGGGGTTGAATTTCCAAATTTTACTAGTCTATGTTAGTTGAAACGATGCAAGGATTGTAACGATACCTCATATATCTAAATCGGTTTAGGCGTTTAGAAGTTATGGTGGAATAAAGAAACATCACATACCTACATACATGGACCCTGAAAACATAACACTCCTTTTTTTGGCATGCTCAAGCCATACGATATTATGGATTCTCCTAGTGCCTTAACCCTTTATAAGGCAGGGGCATATTGCCACCATATTTTGAACTTTATACAATTGAGATAAGGTCGAAAACCAATGAAAATTTTTAACATGCTGTGCCCGTTAATGGGTTAAAGAGTGATAATCTTATAGAAAATGGTATTTTATTTTTGATTAAAGTGAGAAATAAATTTGGAGAGAATTGCTCGGAGTTTGTCACATGTTCCGTCTATAACAAGACCTAGGTATGATTGTTTATTTACAAGTTCTATAGGATATGTTTATAACATAACATAACATCAATATTTATAGCATTGTTGTGTTCCGGCAGCTAGAGATAAGATAGCCAGTGCTTCACTAGTTGAGGATCCCGGGTGAAGTGCGCTTCCATCATTGGCCTTATCATCACTTAACATCAGGTGAGATCAAGGCACTGTGCTTACCTGGTAATATAAAAAAAAGAAAAAAAAGACAAAGGAGCTAGAGTGCGCGAATACCAGACACAATAGAATTTTAATTGTTATCGGCCACCTGGTGGTCGATCGACACTCAAGGGCATAGGGGCACAGTTACAGGTAAGAACATTTATATTATCGTGCAAACACCGGTGGTCATGTGTTACGAGATTAATTTGATGTTCTTTTCTGTTTTGACTTGAGCTTACATACATTAGTTTGGTTTTGCTGGCATTGAGTACTAAACCTGCGTCATGTGACCATTTGTTGAGCATTGTGAAATCACTTTGTAGTTTTTCTAGAGCCTCATTTACATCGTTACTAGCCGCTAATAAACAGGTGTCGTCTGCGAACTGATATATTTCACAATGTTTGATAATGTTAGTTAAATTGTTTACATAGGACAGAAAATGAAGAGTTCCTAAAACTGAACCCTGAGTTGTACCCTCTGTAACGCTATAGCAACGATATTAGCAGCAATATGAGCATTATTAAGTTGCATAGTTAATGTAAATAATAATGCTATTTGTTCAATAAGTCCAATTTGTCTAATAAAAATATTTTTTTAAATTTTATTATTTTATTTTGATTTTTCGGATAAACATACAGTGATGATAAACAGTTTAAAATACTAACTTGATATTAATACAATGTTTAAATGTTTTCGCAGGCTCCGAATAAATAATTTTCATTTTGTCACTAGCACTTCTGATAGTTTGAGACAAGATAGCCCGTTCCTCAGTAAAAGTATTAAACAGTAGCAGATTAACTACTACTTTTTAATAACGGTGTCCGCCCACGACTGATTTTTTGTAGGACCGATTTTTTCGCCGAGGTTATTTTGTGGCCGACTTTTTTAAACTTTGACTAAATCTTTAGCAACTCCCACGATAATCGGTGACGTATAGAATGCTATGTTGCAATGCACACTACCTATAAAAAATCGGTTATAAAATCAGTGCAAAATATCGGTCCGATTGTCGGTCCTCCAAAAAGTCGGTCGTAGTCAGGCGCGCTTATTCTGTAGCAGATAGGTTGACACAAATTCTAATTCACCTCGTGAGTGATCGCGCGAAATGATAAAACAAATGAAAAATGAGTGCGTGAGGTTGCGCAGCCTCGGTGAGCGGCTCGTTAAACGTTATTCCTTCTTTATTAGCTACATATGGGTTTTTAAGTATTTACTTCAACGCCGGCGGGATTACTGTTTTACTTAAGTTTTGCTTTTAAGTTATGAAAGTACCTAAAGTTAGTATAACAACATACGTAAGAAGGGTACAAGTGTTCGATACATTAAGACCAGTATTCAACATATTTTTCGACGCCAAAAATTATAGATGCTCATTAAAGTTTTAAGGGGTGACAGCTAGAAAGCAGGTGGCCTGTATTGAGTTGTTAATCCCTATTTTTAATGCTCATCATCATCATCATCAACTCTCCTCGTTTTCTACCAGGAGGCGTTGCTTCAATGCACATACCATATAGCCGGTCTGTGCTTCAATGCTATTTAAATTTTCGCTTTCGTTAACGTAATCGAAAGGATACTTACTAAGCATCCTGGAACAATACACTGAATAAATGTATTTTATATTTACAACATGTCTAGTTTATTACTAATCATCATCATTATCATCATCATCATCATCAGCTCATTTTATGTTCCCATTGCTGGGGTGCGAGCCTTTCCTATGGATGGATAGGGAGAATGGGTCATAAACCACCACGCGGGCCCAGTGCGGATTAGTGGTTGTTAACGTCTGCTAATGTAGCCGGGGCCAACGGCTTTACGTGCCTTCCGAAGCACGGAGGAGCTCGAGATAATACATTTTTGGTCACCCATTCGATGACCGGCCTTAGCGAAAGTTGTTTAACATCAGCACTCGCAGACCGGGCGCGTTAACTACTGCGCCATCGAGCTCCTCACTAATGAATTAATGATAAAGGAAAAAATATCTTAAACTGTTGCCACACTCTTAACCTTTATACCCCTCACATAATATATACGCAATATTGTTAAAACAAATGACAATCGAACGGGATATCAACCCGCACGCTCTGACATCTCTGATATATCTGACATAACACTAAAGCGTTTGCAACGCTTATTACATTATTATTATAACAGAAACACTCCATTACTAATCAGCTTTAATTAATAAAAAGTATAACAATGGTTTAACCAACTCCTCTTTACCATAAGGACCGTGAACCGGTCAACAATACATTAAATCATTCAAATGAATCCTTGAGATTGAGCCTGAACAAAGGACGAGCGCATTGCAATCGAAAATTAACTGGCACTCATTTGTTCCACGTATTGTAGCGAATGATTTCCCTTCGCCAATTATTACACAGAACAATAAAACGACAATAAAAGTTTCAGGCGGGCGCGAGTAAACGTCTCGTTAACCGCTTCGACGCTTCTTTATTAACCACACGCGGTTTTCCTGGCCTCGACAAGTACACGCAAAAAAGGACTTTAAGATGAGTAACATAATCTTTGAGTATGTACTTAATGCTTAGAGATGTTTATGGTATGTTTGAATGATGAAGTGGTGAGAGTCTGATTGCCTGGTTGGAACACAGCGTGGTAATAGCATGGATGTTGCCCCTCCACTGAAACTGGGAACCTCACCTGCCACTCAACCGCCCTTTAGGAACTCCCACAACATATTGTTAGTGGCACCAGGTTCGACACTAAGCCCATTTTGAAAAAAGACAATGTTGAAAAAAAAATCCACGAGCGGGATTCGAACCCGCATCCCATGACATGCCGGGTCAGGTCAACTACGCTATCGTGGCTCAATCCAAATCGACGAAAGGAATCAACACCATCTATCTATCTACTTTTACTTTATAAGCCAAAGGAGCCCTATTCAATGTCGACAACTACCTACGTCATCAACATCCGATCTTAATATTTTTACAAATATTGAAAGATCAGTTAAGAATAAAGCAAGCTATTTATGATTATTTACATATAATTTTACGCAAATATTGTTGCGAACAAATTACAATTCGAAAAAAGAACTCAACTTTTTTCAACTCCGTCTTTATTAATTCTTAAAATTATATGTAAACTAGCTGACCGGCAGACTTCGTACCGCTTTGACAGTTAACGTTTTCATGACAACAAAACAAACAAATCATTCGTCAGCTTAAGAACACCCGTATCCCATGATGAACCCATATAGCAGCGCCACCTACCGGGTCCAATTGTAAATCTAAACCATTCTCGAATCCACTTGAACACACACAGAAAATTTCATTCAAATCGGTCCAGCCGTTTAGAAGGACTTCAATAACATACACACGCACAGAAGATTTTTATATATAAAGATAATCACTAAGCTCATTGTTTACTAAACACATTTTTGTCGCAAAAAAATAACATTGGTTGTCATTAAAATTTTAAGGAATGGGTGCAAGAAAGCAGGTAGTCTGTATGTATTTGTCAATAAAGACTAAAATCAATTGCTGACTCCTATTTTTAATGATTAAAGGAAAACAATGTCGATAACTGGTTCCTGTCGAACACTGGTGCACTACCCTATATCTTAAACTGAAGTATGTAAAATTTAAAATAATTTGTTCAATCATTCATTCCTCCATTATTTCACCTATTCATCCATTCAATCTATCACTAAGTCACTCATGTGCGCTTAGAAGTCTGTGATCCAAGCGTGATAATTTGTGTATGAAAACTATGTATAGAATTGTCATTTAAACAATGATACGTCGCAGTGCGGTATGAATACAATCTCTCATAGAACGTTACACTTACAGCAGCTAGATTTCGAGACCTCGTAAAACTGTTTTATGGCGCACGGTGAAAATTTGTGATGAGTTACCGACTTTTATTAGTGTGCCGCGTCGATTTGTATACATTTGTTTGAATGTCAGCTTTGGGTAATTTCGACCAATTGTAACTTGTCATTCAGAATACAATTCTTAAATCAAATAGTTTCACATACTTTCAAAACCTTTAAAGGGAGAAATAATGTATAGGGAGTATCTAGTTCTTTAAATGTAAAGTTTACAGAAGCTATAGTATAGCCTGGAGTTATTTTCGTTTATAATTTAGAATAACATCAATAACTAAAAATACCACATGAAAAAAGTGAAAATTGCTAAAAAATGTCACGCAAAACAGTCAAGCGTTTCTCATTTCTCGCAAAAGTTCGTGGGTTTGACACCCACCTGAGGAAAGTCGTCTTCTTTCAAGTGCACGTTACAGTTTCGATATAAATATACCATTGACAATGCGAAATAAAAATACAACAATGCGTCAATGTCGCATACCTACATAATTCTATTACATTTACACGTTTAAATTCGGTTGTATCACCTACACCATCGATACGTTCTCTGTCCTTACATATGTATGCGATTCAGTTAAAGAAACTGTAAAAGCGTAATAAATTAAAACTGAAAAAGTAACGCGTAACGAGGTTCAACGAAACCGCTTACAAAATAACAAAAGAAAAACTCTATTCAACTTAGGAGTGAAATATCACCTAATGCGCCCGCTAATTTCTGAAGCTCCTAACATGTCTGGAACAGTGTACCATAATTGAACGCCACGTGTCTGAACGTCAGACTGGCATTGCGTAAGAGACATTCATCACGGCACGAGCGAAGCGAGCGCTCTGAGCAACAACATAAATCATTAGCATCCCCCCACGGCCCACCCCACGGGCACAGATTTAGAAACAAAACACGAATTAATAAAAACAACACAGACTCTCGTTTCGCTCAACGCCGAAACGCTAATATTCGGCGAATGGTTCGTGATGAGTAATCGCTAAGCCACGTGACGCAGATTCGTCCAACAAAGAGGCTTTTACCTAAGGGGCTCACGAAAATCGAATGGCTAACCGACTCATGTTTTTTTTCGTTGCTATGCCGGCAAACTGTCGGTTCAACTGCCTTCTGAGGATCGAGGAAATGGACGAGAATACATATTGCGCCGACCCTAACTAAGTTTGGGAACTGGCAGGCAAATTATGGGTGCCTGCAAACGAACTTACAGGCCGCTTGATGACAGCGGTCACTGCAGCCTGTAGACTTTGACAATCCTGATGCTGCAGTACTTTATGTCTTGTAATTTCTCTGGATTTAGAACCCTTCATTAGCTGTGGAGATTCTTGCGCCCATTCTTCTCCACAGCTAAAAAAGACGTCCTGAATGGGTATAAAAGCACTTTTCTAAAATATATTTGAATACAAAGAAAATTAAATACTTATAAAATACAGTAAAAAAATTAAACGCTAAAATTAAAATTAAAAACTTTCACTGTATTTTATAAGTATTTCATTCAGCTTCAGTGCAGCAATTAGCATTTAAAATAAAAAGAGTAAAAAATAAATTACATTGACTTTTGGATCTGACTTTCAGTTGGATCACAGCAACGCAAATCGGGTGTTCTTAAGCGGACGAATGATTTGTTTGTTTTGTTGTCATGGAAACTGTCAAAGCGGTACGAAGTCCGCCGGTCAGCTAATTATCTATAAAAATATTTCAAGTTTCCACCTGTTATCGTTATTAAGACCGAGAAAAAAATTGGAAAATATCACGTTTGTTGTATGGGAGCCCCCTTAAATATTTATTTTATTCTGTTTTTTAGTATTTGTTGTTATAGCGGCAACAGAAATACATCATCTGTGAAAATTTCAACTGTTTAACTATCACGGTTCATGAGATACAGCCTGGTGACAGACGGACAGACATACAGACAGACGGACGGACGGACGGCGGAGTCTTAGTAATAGGGTCTCGTTTTACCCTTTGGGTAAGGAACCCTAAAAGCAGAAATAGGTATTACAAGGTGGTCATTCCGATTCTAGACAGCATTAGGTTGCTGTTAATGATTCTATGCAGCATTATGGTGGTAGACCACTAGGCTATACCAGAGGATTGTGACAGTGATTTATGTCACAAACAAACGTCACGACAAAACGCGAGACTTTATGACAAAAACAGCAATCGAAGTTGAATACTTCGTTATTCGTAATAGTCTGCTGTCCGTTTATATTTACGTTAACTGACGAGCAACAGGAAATTATATGTTCAATAATACTGAACACAAATCCGAAGCAGTTCTGCGTAAACGTCAGATATTTTGAGCGATAGCATGTAGTATAGCTGGTATCAGTATACCTACAGTAAGTAGTTTTATATAAGCGAAAGACAAATGGTTCGCATCACAGAAGCGGTCTTTATAACAATTGCCAAATTTCATAAACATCACACGAACATGAAAGATTATAAACGGTCAGTCAGGAAGCTGTATTTTAGAATACAAGTATGTATTACGTATTTGTTTATTTGTACTTAAGTCTTTCTTGTTCATCCAAAGGTTGTCTGGAAGAAATCACTCTAAGTGATAAGACCACCCTTTGTACGTGTACTTTTTGTGTAGTTTTATGTAAAAATGTCTTTTAGAGTATCATCATCATCTCCGATTTCGACCTATTCCATCAAAATTTTCAACAGTTTAAGAACTTAGTCTTAACATTATAAGTCTTGTATAACTGCATGCATGTGTTTATTTTTAGTTAAGATTCAAGTATTAATCATATCTTGTTTGTTCTTTTTTGTTAAATCTATTTTTAGTACTTTTTAATGTTGTGCATAATTTTTTTAGATTAATTGACTTGCCAAATCTAGAATGTAAATCTTTTTATAATACGTAACAACCGTCAGTTAATTGTTATTATGCCTGTACCAATAAAAAAAAAAATCATCATCGGCCTATCTTAGTCCACTGCTGGACATAGGCCTCCCCTAATGAGCGCCATAGCGCCCTGTTCTCAGCTTAAGTCGTCCTTGTCCTTCCCTTTCCTTCTTTTAGTGTATAATAAAGTGCATTTATCTTGTTTATCTTATCGCCCCGTAGTTTTTGCTGCACAACTCTTGATTATTTTGTACTTCTACTTCTACCATCTACTTGGGTGATTCATTTAGAGGTACTTTTTGTCAATCGATTTTTTGACAGATGGAGCGTGAGTCGTGTTAATCTATCATGTTATTTTTGTTTACTATGGTTTAAAATATCATCATGGAAAGACTTAGTCCGCCACAGCGCCTAAAAATTATTTGGCTGTGTGTATTACGAAAATCAACGTTCTACGAGCAATTAACAATTTGGTGAACAGCTAATTTCGCGCTTCGGACCGGTCAGTTGGCCGCCTAGATCCTGTGACATCACACCTCTAGACTTATTTTCTTTTTCCTTTGGGGCTATGTAAAGTCCAAAGTCTACATGGATAAGCCGCATATGATTGAGCAACTGAAAGCCAACATTATTTGCGTTATTCGACAAATACCACTCGAAATGCTCGGACGCGTCATCGAAAATTGTAACTGCAGAATGGACCTTTGAACATTTAAAAGAAATAATCTTTAAAAAATAAATGTAATGAAAGATTTTATTGGATGGTAATAAAGATAACCCGATAAATTTGTTTTTTTATTCGTTTTTTAGTTTTGAAAAAAAGTACCTCTAAATGAATCACCCGTTATTTTTATGTTATGAAAAGCTTGCTTTGCTCTTTGCGTCGAGAGGGGCTGATGATGATGAACTTGAGATAATTAATAGTAGACACAGACAAGAGACCCTAAGTCTTTGATTTCAACAAAGGCAATATTTTAGCCTACTTCTTACGTGCCTGGTAGGACTAAGTGGCTTTTTGGCTTAAAATATACAAAAACTAGCACTTTACTCGTGACTTCATCCGCGTGGATTTAATTTTTTTTAAATAAACTCTTTTTAAAAATAAAACATAGCCAATGTTACTCACAAGGAATGTAGTATTCTTTCAGTGACAGATTTTTTGGAATTGGACCAGTAGTTCAAGGAATTACCCTACTCAAACAAACAAACAAAGAAGGACACAAACTTTACCTCTTTATTATTGGTATAGACATAGACATAACGCCAACTGAAAAAGTGTGTTCATATTTATATTTTTCTTACTTCAAGTTTTTTTTTGACTAACTGCAGCGACGTCGCTGCGCGCTATTGCGCTATAGCATTGTAGCGCAATATGTTTTTGCTTTAATTCTCCTTATTCAACCGTCATCGGATGAGGAGCTCGATGGCGCAGTAGTTAACGCGCCCGGTCGGCAAGTGCTGAGGTTAAGCATCTTTCGCAAAGGCCGGTCATCGGATGGGTGACCAAAAATGTATCATCTTGAGCTCCCCCGTGCTTCGGAAGGCAGGTAAAGCCGTTGGTCTCGGCTGCATTAGCAGTCGTTAACAACAACCAACCCGCACTGGTTTATGGCCCGTTCTTCCAATCCATCCATAGGGAAGACTCGTGCCCCAGCAGTGGGGACATAAAATGAGCTGATGATGATGATGATGATGATGATGATGATGATGATGATGATGATGATGATGATGATGATGATGATGATGATGATGATGATGATGAACTGTCACCATCATCATTCATCGTCATAATTTACTCTTTTCTTTGCCATATCGTGCCGTGTTATTTTCTTGCTATAATACAGAGCTTTGAATAACGTTAGAAATTAGGAAACTTTACCTTTATAATACGACGACAACGTTAATAGTATATGTAACGTTACGCGCGGTGTGGTAGGTGGCATTTTTATCGGTAAATCAACAACAGTTCTGCGTGGACAGGCTAAAGCGCAATAGGTAACGAAAAAAGTAACAATACTCGTACTAAATAACGTTACGTTACAGTTTAACTTCATAGAAATAACGTTACCTAACTATAATGCAGAAAATAACATTCCGTTACTTTTAAGGAATGTCTGATTCCTTATACTTTATGTAAAAGAAAAGGAATAGATAAGAACAACACGGTACCATCTCTTTCATCCAAAGTGGTGAGATTTGAAATGTAAAGCCTGTTTATTTAATCTCTGTAATGGTTAATCAGCATAAAGTCCAGACTGGCCCCCGCGTCCCGCTTCATGGGTGACGAGGGTAGCTATGCAAGATTTAGTGGCAGTCCTTATGGGCCAGCCTCCTCGCGAATTTATCTTGCTGCTGTCAATTGGCATTTTGTGCTCACGAAAATTTTAATACCTACACTTTTGAAAATGCCCTCGTGACATTTATAAGTATGGAGTTTTAATTTTGTCGTCAAATGAACGCACGAACGCGTTGTCTATTCATTAGTTTATCGCAGAAGTTTCAGTTCTTACTTCTCTATGCATTATAATTTCATTGGATTGCAGAAACTTTAAATTGAGAAAACAATGTGGACCAATGCCTGGAATCATAAATTGGTTTAAGGGTGATAATTATTCAGTCGGCTTCTAAGCAGAGTTGAGATTAGATTGTTGAGCAACCATATTATCTAAATATGTCGCCACAACATCAATGTTTGTAGCATTGTTGTGTTCCGGCAGCTAATGATAAGATAGCCAGTGCCTCAGTAGTTGAGGATTCCGGGTGAAGTGCGCTTCCACCTTCGTCCTTATCATCACTTAACATCAGGTGAGATAAATACCAAGTGCTTATCCATAAATATTTAAATAAATGACTCATGAAAACAAAACCGTGTCGTCAAAATATTGACTTTAGTTTTTAGCGGTTTTCCGTCATCTATTTACCTATTATAAAATCATCAACTGAAAAGAAATTGATAATTAACGTGCATAATTATGTAATCACTAAAACAACTTAAGTATCATCTTCACCATCATCATCTCTTCCAAAAAACGTCCATTGATCTCTACAACGACCGGTGCTGCTCGCATCCAGCGCCTTCCCGCGACCTTCACCAGATCATCGGTCCACCTTGTCGAAGGCCAGATAGGTGATGGTAATTAAGTTAAAAGAATTAATTATATATCTGGCCATAACTTTTGCGTAGGAATAATAAATAATTAAAGTACGAAAACAATAGAAAGTTTTTATTAAATTTCTTTATCTCCCTTTCTATTAATATAAGAGTCTTCTAAACTAAATTTCGAATTTGAGGCTTATTTTCGTGACGTTAATAATTTCTGAAGCGTATCCTTTATTAAAAGTGCTTCATTAACTGCACATAGATCACTTTCAATCAGTAGACAATCTATTCATTTTGTCTTTGGCTCTGTTCTGAACGTCAATATCGAATCTCACCATTATGATAATAATAGAATGTGTTTACATGTAGGATCGGCAATTAATTCTCCTTGGATCGATCAATGTTTTTCTGAGATATAGAAAGCTATATAAACAAGATGGTGGTAGCTAGCTAGGCAGACTTAACATCAGGTGAGATGAATGCCAAAGGTAAGTGACCCATTTTGGAACTAACAAAAAACTAGTTTCTAGGTTCTTTTAGAACAGTGGTTTCCAACCTTTCCCAGACCTAGGACCGTTTTCCTAATGTTTTTGTTAGCAGGGATCACATAAACTGTACATAAAAAGAAAGTTTAATTCTTGAGTAGCGTAAGTTCAGTAGTGACAGTTTATCTTCACACACTTAATGCTACCAAAAATGCTGATGCGAAACATTCAGCGCTTAGAGGTACTCCTCTAGGAACGCTATATACATATTGTTCCACCCCGGGACCTAGCAAATATATAGCGAAGGTGACAATGCAGGAATTAAAGAAAACAATTGTACTGCCTTTTTAATAATTGTTCAGTCGTTTTAATTTTGTTCTGTCCCGCGGACATTGCCGATGCTTTCACGGATCATCTGTGGTCCGCGGATCACCAGTTGGGAACCACTGTTTTAGAAGGTCGGTACTACGGCAAAGCATCGATCGAGAATTGAAGTCGAAAGCGTCTAATGTATACTGATGATCTGTCGAATGAGAGCAATTATGGAGCGAGAGTAAGTCGGACTATTAGGGATTTGAAAACAAAACAGATGAAAAAGTTTTTTTCTGAAAAGTGGAGTAGCTTGAAGTTCCGTTAAGAAGGTCTTATGTGTCCGAAGCTATTGATTATTTGGAACCGTAGTACAACCGGTTCACCTGTATTTAAAATGAAATTAAAACTTCCGTTTCACTGTAATTAGGGGCAGTCTTAAAAATTTATAAGAAAAGTTGTTGCAAAGTTTTTATATTCTTTAACTTTACGACGTGGAAACGCTTGGCTTTTATTTCACCTAATGATCAGCGTCGATAAAGCTAAAGGTGGAATCTGGAAGGCTTAAGTAGTCATTGATACGCCTCCACAAGTCCGCTACTCCCAACGATGATAGCCTGGGATTGGCAAGGGTTTACAAACAGCCCATTCATTGTTATTACCAATAAGTTAATTCAAAAATCATTTTAAAAGATTTATACATAGACGTTATAAAGACGACGAAATTTTTGCGTACTGAATGATCATCAAATTTCAGTATGGCATATTTCAAGATGGCATTAAATCATCTCACATCAAAACAGACAGATTGAAAAACTCCTTCGTTTTAGAGTTATTGAAGTATCTAATCTACTAAACTTTAATAACTAAATTAATCCATCTTCTTGTCTACTGTGCTCGGAAGATCGGAGTTAGTGTTTCACGAATGTAAATAAGTTGAGATTAGGCGGTAACTAAACGTTAAATTCGGCTCAAATATTTGCAATCTCTCCCGCCGTTGGTTGGAGAGATTCGATAACCGATTTTGAAAGTCAGACGCATTGATACTTACACAAACCCGTAATCGAGTTAAATAAATCGGAGAGTTTCGATGTAATCGAATTTCAAAATATTGGTTTAAGATTTCAATCGAAGTAGGTTGGTTTAAATAAAGCCTTCTTGGATTCAAACCGTAGCTTTGTTTTTTTAATAAAATAAGTAAGAGTATTGCTCTTGATCCCGGTCTTGTCTGATGGTAAGAAAACATTGTGGAGATTTACGATAAAGTGGTCTTACTTTGAAGAGGCCGGTTCATTGTTATTCTGACAAGAGCGCTGAGTGCGAGTTTTTCGTTAGGTATTAGATCGAGTTTAGGGGAACGCTTCGGTGGCCATGTTGAAAAGCCCTCGGTATCCGATACCAGTCCTAGATTGATTGCCAGGTCGGGCAAAGTGCGTTTTCGAATTTTTCGATGTATACAGGTATACAGTATACATGTATACAGTATACGATGTATACAGCCCGGGTTTCTGATCACCAACCCGCAATTGGCAAGTATTGTGATTAAGCAAATCAAATAATAGGAGGCCCTTGTCTAACAATGTGGCAGTATATAATTATGCTAATTATTATCAGTTAGACCGAATGAATTTATTCACTGTATTACTGATCAAGGGACAACAGAGGCGGTTGGATATCATTCTACATCAAATACAATACTGCTAAGCCTCAATTCTATTATCTATATAGTGTTGATAAAGAGCCACGATAGCATAATCGCAAGTGTACCTCACCCGTTATTTCAGAGAGTGCGGGTTCTAATCCCTTAAAACCCTTTTCCGGACTCACTTCTCCACTTCGAAAGTCCAAAACCAACTGCAAGATACTAATTTCTATATTTTTGTAGCTGAAATAAAGCTGTCGAAGTAAAATGTTAAGTTTTCGAAGAAACACTGAACTCCTGGAGCGAGCAATGAGTTATAGCTATTGCGATTTAGACGCCGCCGGTCCATCGGGGATGCGACGCCATTGAAATATATTGTATCCGCGCTAGTGATACAGTCGAGGAGATTTTCTATCTTTCAATTCCAATTTATTTAGTTAGATAAAGATAGATTTACATAGAAACTAGGACGTCTGGGTATCGGGTCGAGCGATTTGCTACCTGGCCAACCAGGTTTTCTCTTGTATATAACTATGTAACTAATTACAAAATAAATATAAGCAGATTGATCTCTAAAATAGAAAATATTCTTCAAATATCTTCATTGCTATCTATTTTACTAATAACAACGTACAGTGTACTCAGTTAATTATTATTTGGGTAAACACAATATTGTAATTTTTTAATGTTAAAAAAATAAGTTAACACATAGTTACCTGCTTATATACCAAGTTTCAAGTTTCAATTAACATCGGTATACAAAACATAAGACCAAAATTCCTATGTCCTTTAAAAGTTAGAGTGGCAGCTACAAAATTAAATGTTAAACCTTGAAATCATTCCGACCTGCACCGGACCATCAAGAATAATAGCAATCCAGTTCACTTCAACGACCTCTCACTTCAGAAGTAAAAGGAACACCGGTGCCGATTAACATCTGCGATTTCGCATCAGCAGTACAATCACGACCGCATTGTATGTGGAAGATCAATAAATTATGCTTCCATTCAGACTGCCTCGGGCGAGCCGCTTTTCACATTTTAATATGGAATCCTAAAAAGACGAAACGGAGGCGCGAAGCCTTGAGCTATAGCCATTTTGCCCGTTTTACGGACGAAACAAGTGCTCGCTCATTTTAATATTTCCAACTTTCCCCAGCCTATGGTGTCATTAGGCGGCGGAAAGAAAGCGCAGCGGGGGAAAGTGGGCCAACAGGGATCTCCCTTAAAACCCGCCACTCCATTGTTATATTTTTTGTACCTCGCTCCGCTCTGAGCAAGAGGTACAAAGAAATTCTCACTTGTTATAAGATTTTCGGTGATTTATTTTTGTGTAAACGTGGCCTTAGATTGTGATCCGTGACACAGCATATTATTAATGTTCGAACTGAAATAGAATATGGATAATATCGGAGGGAAAAAAACTTACTTCCCTTCTAATATTTATTCCCGTAAGATGTTCTAGCGGACTAAATAGATTGATTACCAATGTTCTGATAATGTTAAAAAATATTGAAATAATAACTTGTGGCAATTTCAATTTTACCTAAATAATTTTGGTAGAAAAACTATTTCCGTTGAAATAGGGGGCGCAGTTTACTTTTGGTATGTTGCTAAGAATTTCTTAGAACTATTATGTTACTTTATTCTAGGATAAGACTGATTAAATATGGCTTAAAAATGGATTACTCGTACTGGCTCAAACCTGTGCATTATCTGTGAGATCTGTGAATATTTAACATGAAATAGAGACTACTCCTACCATCTCATGTTCTGTTCTCATTTTCTACTGAAATTAATTTAGATACTGGTTTATCAATCAAAGCTGCAGCGTCTTGACCAACATTGTTATACCAGCGAGTTGAGTGTACGAGCGGGCCGTTCTCCCCCATAAATCAGTGGTCTGCCTGCAGCCCGTGGCCGACTCTCCCCGATATAAATTACGACGCTGCGTTCCGGTGGTTTGTTACGTTTTGTGATTGTAAAAAAACAGGACAGGGGTGGCATAAGGTCCGCAGAAAGCATATTGTTATAAAAAAAAAAGTTAAAACTAAATAAAATGTAAATTACCGTTCGACACACTGTATTTTCTCGTTTCTCAACTTTAAATATTAGAGGTATTTAGATTTAAAAATCACAATTGTCAGAATATAACTATGCTACTACAATTATTGTTATGTGCTATTAAAATTTTGTTAGTTGACATTGATAACAATGTAATAGTGTACGAAATACTCCCTAATGTAAAGAAACATATTAGATATGAAAACAAATTATGTTATTTTAGCAAATGCCAGTGGAACCCTAAACAAATGCATGCTAAGAACTCATAACGACACGATTTGTATTCAGGGAAAAATTAATCATGGAGGGGATAAATAAAACAAGTGTCTTTATTTCTTGGCTTTGCAAATAAAGTGTCTTTATTTGCAAAGCCAAGGAATAAGAATTTTCATATTATTTCAATGTTTGGTTTGCTTGCAATGCAAAAGCAAACCAACAAATGCAAAAGGCTGAATGACTGTTTTAAATCACCACGACGATCTTATCTCAGTCTGCAGTCGCATCAACAACGTAGAATTGTGTTTCAACAGTTTGAGATAGGTACCAAAGCCAGTTCTTAGTCATTGAGGATTCTGGAGTCAGTGCTTCCACCTTCGGCCTGATCATCACTTACCATCTGATGAGATAAAGGTCAACATCCCGCGCATGAAACAAAATTAAAAATTTCGCTTGCGTAAACAAATGTACCTACGTTTCAAAAACTTCTAAGGGGGTGCAGCGCGGAATTTCGAAAATTTACGTGTTTTTAAGTCATTATAGTGCTAGGAGCTGAATAGGTCATATACATTAAAAGGACTAGTGTAGGTTAGCTTGATCCTTTCACAAGGTCATGGTTGTCTTGGAATTTGAAACAAATACCCAGAAACTGCATAAACAATACGTAAAAGTAATGATATCTAAAAACTTATTTCTTCAGAAACTTTGTAAATATAGCACAAATGAAACAATGATCCGACATCAAAATGTTTGTATTGATATTCCGCAGGTCACTGTTGTCTTAGTTTTCAATTAAAAAATATGAATATAAAAATATTAAGACTTTTATTATGTTTTACCCAAACGCCTATGATTTTACGAAAGTAAACATTGTTCTAATTAAATCACCAGCCTACTCTATACAGATATTAGTGTGCGTGCGTATTCGTAGTCGTGCCCCGTTGTCACACCACTGCAACGCGCCGCTCGCTCGCTATCATAAAGAAACTTGAAACTCGCAGTTTTGCGTCCGCGCTGCACCCCCTTAAATACCTACCTCCTTTGTTAGTTACTATTTGTATGGTCATAAAGCATCAGGAAATATATAACAGATGTTGAATAAAACATAACATTAAAAAATACGAGTGCATGTTTAAAGATTCCTTTCAAAAATCTTTTTAATACATATTATGCCTATTGTATAGTACTACTAATATATTTGTGGTAATAAAACAACAGTCAATATATTACAATCAACTTTTATTACTAATCCCGATGAGAGCACATCGCAAATGTATTTCTGTGTGGGCCGTAAAAATTGTAAAACGCACCCGCAACTTTTGGCGCGAACTTTTTACGCATTTAATATCATAAAATCGTAAATGCGTAAAATTTATGGGCGGCGTAAAACGCATTTACTGTATTTGCCTATTACGGTTACAGCTGAAGTGAATTCGGAGTGGAGCTTTCGAAGTGCGATTCGATGTGGTTTTAGCCCACGACTTGTACAGTCGGAAGCATAAACATATTACCATAATTATGAACAAGTCCTCATACGTTTCGCAAAATTTTTTAGGTTTTGTTATTTTGATGCCAGAATTCACGCCTGTATGTATAATCATGTATAATTGCAGTTACGTATATAGAAACTGCCATAGCACTATAGTAATGTTGGTTAAAGATAAATGATGGCATCTATTATTCAGTTTTATTTTATTAACATGGTTTTAAAGTGCAGGTTAGAACAACATATTACATAATACGCACTGGGCCCGCTTGATATTTTATGGCATGTTCTCCCTATCCATCCATAGGGAAAGCTCATGCTCCAGCAGTAGGGACAAAAATGAGCTGATGATGATGATGATAATTATAGATACTCGTAAATGCAACATTAATAATTTTAATTAATGAATAAAGAGCTCTACTCATTATGACGAATAACTAAATCATTTGAACAATGGATGAGTATCTAACTTAATGAATCATTGTTAGTGGTCCATTCATTCTTATATAAAAATGTCGTAGTTCCATATATGGTCATACTTTTGTCAGCGGATATTTTAGTGCAGCTGACTATTGCTATGCCGATAGCGTGTATACTTACGTCAATTTCAATGATGACGTTTCACCGACATTACGCCGAACATTATTTGAAATCATTGCGTAAACGTCATCGTGTTGTTTCGTAAGTATCTACGTCCCTAATCCGTCTATGTGGTTAAGTGTCAAAGCGCGCTCGATATCTGGAGATCTTTGGTTTGATTCCCAGGAGAGGAAAAGTGTGTTTCGGATTTCTCGATGCATAGCCTTGTTTGTGGTCACCATCACACTTTTGGAAAGCGTGGTAATTACGCCAATACCCATCAATTGCAGCGATGACATGATTTCAATAATGGAGGCCCGCTATTGTATCCTCGTAAGTCCCCGTGTACTTATACAAGTACGAACTGAGCATAGTAGTTCAAACCTGACTTTTAAACTACTTAGCACTAGTAACTACCTATGTTACCTACTTGATCAAGTACATTTTTTTTCATTCCCCGTTTACAGAGTAGTTATTTTTTATTTCAATAAAACCATTAACATTTTGATGTTGTTTTTGTTATATTATAAAAGCCTAACGTACTTATAGGACAGTACAAATTATTTTAATTATTTTCCCTTCTAAAAATGTGCTACAGATGCTAAACATGACGTCAACATAATTAAAAACTAGGAAGCACTTCAAAAACTACATAATCCCTTTAATTTTTTATCTCGGTCTGAAGCAATAATCTTAGTTTGTACTTGGTATAGTACATCCGGCAGAAATGAATAGTGGTCTTAAAAAACACAGGATTTACGAGGGTATAGTATATTAGACTAATCACTTTACTAATAAGTATGTAAGTAAATAGCCTATGACTGTCCCACAGCTGGGCAAAGGACTCATCACTATAATTTATTGGTAATGGCTCATTCATAAAAGATGAGGCCGTAGATGGACCAAGCGGGACTAGTAAATAGGCCACTGTGCCATTAAAAACGCAAAGTTGTATGATTCAGAAAACACAGCTTCAGGGAATTCCATTCTTAAGCCGTTTGCATTATAAATATAAATTCTACTTATGTAACACACATACACTAACACAAATACACACACACACACACCCCCACACACACACACACACACACACACACACACACACACACACAATAGGTAACAGTTAAAGATTTGTTGAAATATTGTTTTACTTTTTATTTTCATAGTTTTCTCTTTGTAAATTGTTTAATAGTTCTTGAACAAGGGAGGGTGGGAGACGCTGACAGCTGTGACACAGTTCATACAAGTACAGCTGTCAACGTTAACCTCTGTATAGCTCATTTAATGTTCCATCTAATTTATAAGAGGATATTTTGTAACTTAGAATGTGAAATAAAAATATATTATTATTATTATTATTATTATGAAACCCTTCATAGCTATGCCGAAATGTCGCATAATCAACAACAACAAACACGTCATAATAATCCCAATAATATTTGCTCTATACGCAATGCTCTATACTAAGGTGTTCGCGGAAGACCAGTGTCAGATTATCTAATTTATGTGGCTAAATATCACGCTTAGTGAACACCTTTTAGTAATTTCTATTCTATTCTATTCTAAGAAGGGCAGACCTCCGACAAGGTGCACCAACGATATGGTGAAGGTCACGGGAAGCCGTTGGATCACAAAACTGATCGCTCTTGATCCTTAGGGGAGGCTTAGACAAAGGTCTAGCGGTCTTTTAGCTGAGATGACAATGATGATAATGAATCCTTTGATTGAGTAACAGTAGAGTAGATATGTAGGATGTATTGGTTACGTAATTCAAAGCATTGTTTACGTCTACAAGTATCAAGACTTCGTATCCTAGTTAGTCTACGTAGCGTCATGTTTCACGCCGGTTCCACACTCGTGCGAGACGAGAAGAGGATGCAGTACATCGATGCTTTTGACGATTTCAAATAGATTTTTAACCGCCTCTGTGGTCTAGTGGTTATTACCACCGGTTTCGATTCCCAGCGGGGGGTAGATGTTTGTGTACTCGGTTTGGTAAATGGTAGGACTTGTGTGTGGGCGCTTCCATCATTGACCTTATCATCACTTAACATCAGGTGAAATTAAGGCACTGTGCTTACCCGTAAATATATAAAAAAAATATATACTTATAGGAATCTAGGGGTCGAAGCAAACGATGAGCATCGTTGTACTGCGCCCTCGTCCCGTCTCGCCCGAGAGTGTGGGCCAGCGTTAGACGTCGACATGACGATACTGCCTGTAATACTATCTGTAATACTATTGAAGTCTTACGTCAATGCGATGTTGACCTCAACAAGTTTGTATTGCGGTTGAGTAACATAACGGATATTAAAAATCACAGTGATGCGTCGATTGCTGACGCTATGTAACAGGACAGTGTAGTTCCTATTATTAGGACATGACGTTAGTAACGCATATACTCGGCTTAGATATTACTGCTGAAACCTGTTCCTTTTTTATTATATATTGGATTGTCATTTGTTATTCAACATCCATCATCCATCACTAGATAAAAACTTTTTTCCGTTAAAACTTTTTAGTTTAAAATGTCAAAAACCTACTTTTACCTTCTTAAGAAAAGACCCCGGGGCAATAATGATCTCTAATCGTTACTCACGTAAGAAATTGGTGAGATATAAATAAGTAATCACGTCATCATAACAAACAAACAAACATCCGCAGTTATTTATAACTAGATAAAGTGGTTTTATTTTTTCTTGACAGCATATATAATAATAATAATATAATAATAATAATGATAGCAGAAGACATCAACACTAGAAATCTATGACTGTCCCAATGCTGGGCAAAGGCCTCCATCATTGAAATCAAGTCATCATTACAATTGATGGGTAATGGCTTAATCACCACGCTTGCCAAATGCGGGTTGATGATCACAAACCCGGGCATGCATCGAAAAATTCGAAACACACCTTGCCCGACCTGGGAATTGAAGCCGGGCCTCCGGGTATCGGCCTTGTGCTTTTCCACTCGGCCACCGTGGTGTTAAGGGGGTGCAGCGCGGACGCAAAACTGCGAGTTTCAAGTTTCTTTATGATAGCGAGCGAGCGGCGCGTGGCAGTGGTGTGACAACGGCGCACGACTACGAATACGCACGCACACTAATATCTGTACAGAGTAGGCTGGTGATTTAATTAGAGCAATGTTTACTTTCGTAAAATCAAAGGCGTTTGGGTAAAAAATAAGAAAAGTCATAATATTTTTATATTCATGTTTTTTAATGGAAAAATAAGACAACAGTGACTTGCGGAATATCAATACAAACATTTTGATGTCGGATCATTGTTTCATTTGGGCTATATTTACAAAGTTTCTGAAGAAATAAGTTTTAAGATATCATTATTTTACGTAATGTTTATGCAGTTTCTGGGTATTTGTTTCAAATTCCAAGACAACCATGGCCTTGTGAAAGGATCAAGCTAACCTACACTAGTCCTTTTAATGTATAAGACCTATTCAGCGCCTAGCACTAGTGACTTAAAAACACGTAAATTTTCAAATTCAGCGCTGCACCCCCTTAACAGGGTAAAGAAACCTTTTTACCATCAAAACTTTTTAGTTTAAAATGTGCAAAGCCAACATTGACCTACTTACCGACGCCGTTACGCGTTAGAGATAAGACCCCGAGGCAATAATGATCGCTCATTGTTACCCACGTGATAAATTGCTGAGGTATCAATAATTAATCACGCTATCTCTACTACTTATGTAAGCCGGGGTGGGATAGGGATTGTTATTTTGTAATCTCCGAAATACGGTGTATTCAAATAATAGTCTGCTTTAGCTAAGATCAGGTTTATAATTACATTCTCGTAATATTGTAAAAATTTCGAAAAAATACAGGTTTTTCAAAAAAAATATGCTGGTTATTAGCGGTTATTTAAAACAACAGTCGAATATTCTAGGTAAATGGTAATCCTCAGTTAAAAAGATTAAGAATTAAAAGTTATTCGAAGCAATCATAATTACTGTAGTTAAATCTTGGAAACGTTTTAGCTGGGTTCTTTTTATGTTTATCTGATAGATTTGGAGCTAAGCTAGACAGCTTAGCTTCCGTGATAGTCTAACTTTATAAAGCGAACACTATCAATCCGAGTCCAAAGATCAGTGTTTAATCTCCGCTTTATGATTTTTTACTTTTTATTTTTAAGTGCTAATTGCTACACTTAAGCTGATTAAAATATTTATAAAATACAGTGAAAAAATTCAGTGCTTACGTTAGCCTTCCCGGTAGCATAATGATCAGTGCAGCCGCCCGAATTGCGGATTGCAGTTCCTCGTATCTACATATAAGCTGGATTTAAGTTTCACTAATCATTCGTGATGCCATACATCACTTTCGAGTAAAAAAATGGTATGTAATTTCAAATTAAATTTATAGAACTAAACGGTTGCATAGAGGACAAGTGAACCAAGCGTATGTGATGCGGTCTGGTCCTAATGCCGCGCTATCCGCATTGTAAATCATCCATGTCGATTCCGCACCTCGCTGCTTGCGGTGTACGCTAAATGCTTGCTGTATTTGCATTTGTTACAATGCGTATATATCAAACTTAGATGTGAAAATCTCATGTCATTTATGAATGCGGCACTGACCTTAATAGGTACTTATAAACAGTATGAATTAATAAAGAAAACAAGTACAAATTGAAATTGATGGGCCTGTAATTTCAAATTAAATTCACAAAAACCTAGCGGTTGCCTAGAGGACAAGTGAATAAAGCGTACATGTTGTGGTCCGGCCCTAATGCCGCGCTATCCGCATTGTAAATCATCCATGTCGATTCCACACCTCGCTGCTTGCGGTGTACGCTAAATGCTCGCTGTATTTGCGTTTGTTACAATGCATTTATATTGGACTTAGATATGAAAACCTTTTTTTTAAATTTATGAATGCGGCACTGACAAACATATTTACTTAACTATTTTTTTATTTACTTAACTAACAGTTTGGAATTAATAGACTTGAAAAGACTGTTATTTCAAATTAAATTATAGAATTCCCGCTGCATAGAGGACAAGTGAATCAAGCGTACGTACGTTGCGGTCCGGTCCTAATGCCGCGCTATCCGCATTGTAAATCATCCATGTCGATTCCGCACCTCACTGCTTACGGTGGTCGCTAAATGCTCAATGCATTTGCGTGTGTAGAATTGCATTAAATTTAACTTTTTAGTGAACTTAGATCTAAAAATCTTTTTTATTTACGAATACACTTACGTAAATGGGTGCTTAAAAAACATTATGGAGTTTTAAAGTTGCTTATACAGTTATATTGCGTGCCCGTAGTAGATATTACTGTTGATTGCATTAAAGTACACAGTACCTGCTGTAATAATAATCAAATTCTAATTCACGTATTTTTTATAGAAAACAAATGAAAATCCGAATTGCTCTTCAAATACCCTTTGAAAATCTTTCTTATCAAAAAACGTTCGTATAGTAAGATTTTTATACCTCATACCTAAGCTTAATTAAAAAAGGTTGTGATTAAAATGTACAATGGTAGTTCAAGTTGTTCTTTTGTCTCTTGCAACGTCATTTCGTAAAAAATTCACCGTAGCTCGCTACGTTCCCTCTAAAAATCTGTATTATCAAAAAACGTTTCTAGATTTTTATACCTAAACTCTAAACTTAATAAAAAAAGGTTGTGATTAAAATATACAATGGTGGTTCAAGTTGTTTTTTGTCTCTCTCAACGTCATTACGTGACAGATTCGCCGTAGCTCGCTACATTCGCCTATTTACGCTCGTAGCAAAGCCTACGGGTGCCAGTCACGTGCTACGGTTTAGTTAAGGGAGAGGCGGTGAGCCCTTCTGAGCCGATAGAGGGCGCTTATTATGGATTTTTTTCAGCAAAAATAGATTCTTTACGCATTTTCGTATACGAGCTGTTAGTGGGCCGAACGTCTTGAGGAAAATTGTTTTTTTTTGTAATTATTTATTATATATTTATTTGTTTATTATTGTAGTGATCACTTGATTTCAATGACCTTTGCCCTGCAGTAAGACAGTTATTGACTTTCCTTACTTACTTATCTATACTATTATTATAAAGAGGAAACCTTTGTATTTTTATATGTATGTATGTTTGCAACGAATAAACTCAAAAACTACTGGACCGATTTAAAAAATTCTTTCACCATTAGAACGCTATATTAGCGCTGAGTAACGTAGGCTATATTACAAAAAAAAATGTACACCAATGTACAATGTACATGTATAAGTAAACTTAATGTGAAAGCTAATATATCTTTCGCGTAATATAATAACTAAATTTGTGTTAGGTACTGTAAAACGTTTGTAACCGACTTCATTTGTTTTTTTCTTGTTACTGGCCTACCATAGATAATGGGTACCGTACGCGTTGGTGACCCTGAAGCTTCTGTCTTTTTACCTCTACGTCCTCTAGTTTTACAGGATCTAATTATTTTTTTATATCTAACAGGTAAGCATAGTGCCTTCATCTCACCTGATGTTAAATTACTATAATGCCAGAAGCACTGGCTATCTTATCTCTAGCTGCCGGAACACAACAATGCTATAAAAAATGATGTTATGGCGACATATTTAGATAAGATGGTGGTTACTAGCCAGGCGGGCAAACAAGTCCTGCCACCAACCAAACCGAGTACACAAACATGTACTCTCCACTGTGAATCGAACCCAGGTCTGAAACCGGTGGTTTTCATCACTGACTACAAAGGCGGTAAACAGTAATGCAAAACAATGCAGTTCGACAAGAAATAGGTTGTGATGGCCATCGGATTATAGCCTAGAATCTTTTCTATCAGGCAAATTGGTGATTCCATGAATTTAGTAATAAATCAAATACGGTTAAAGCCTACGATGTTCCCATGATACTCATCTTCTTCAATATAAGCTAATATTTCTCAGACGTATATATTTTGGCGCGCAATGTCATTCGCTATTTTCCTTTTTAATATATTTCTAGAAATGAGACCTTGTTATGAAAATATAATAAAGAAATTTATCATTGTGCGGCATGAGTAGGGGACTTTCACAAAGCCGCGTCTATAGAAAATACTATTTACTGTTTCTCGTAATATTTAGATATTTGGTTGGCTACATCTGTGGGTTTGCGGTTAGACTACTAGTCTCTGAACCAGAGGTCCCGGGTCCAATTGCCAACGTAGGGTATGTGTTGGTATTAGGTTTGGTTGGTGGTAGTACTATTTAGTATCATTAGTAGCACTTATTGTTGAAAAAAATTCCACGAGCAGGATTTGAACCTGCCCCTTTCTGACATTCGGGGTCAGGTGCTCTTCCAATTAAATAATTTTTTCAACATTTGTGTTTTTGTAATTTGTTCGCAACAAAATTTGCGTTAAAAAATTATTTGAACACTTTAGCACTTATTGTGTTTCGATAGTTAGTGATATTAATGTAGCTAGTTCCACAGTCGCTCAATATTACAGGGGAAGTGCGCTACACTCGGCCTTATCTTCACTTAGCATCAGGTGATATAATGGCCAAGTGCTTACCCGTTGTCGAATAATCAACAAAATATCATACATGATATTTTTTTTCCCGAATCTTGATGTTATGTTATGCCCGATGTGCTATTACCAGTAGTTACGCCTACCGACTTTTCTCTGCCCATAAGCGGTAACTAAATTGAGATTAAACAAACAACTGCGATAAAATAACATCGTCCAAGTGAGGTTAGTGGAATAGCTTGTTTGTGCCAACGAGATCTACTTACAGTCTAGTAAACAGCTATAAAAACAAATTACTCTAGATCCTGTATCAGACTGCCAAGCAGGCTGTTATTGCCAATAACTATTACAAAGCGGGTACCGAATAGAAAGTACTTATAAGCTTTAACTCGGCGATGCGACCCTAAGGCCTCGGGCACAAACACGTGCGTCTTGCGACCCGGCAAGCGTATTTGTAGTTTATTCCGCATTATACTACGGCAGTCACAGTCGACGGTGATAGGAAGAACGCAATGAACTAGAAGTTAGTTCGCCGCATCGCAAGATGCCAGTGGTCGCGGCCGAGCGGTAAGAATGTGCAAGCCGAAATCTATAGCTACGCAGTCCGCCCTTCGCGAAATTATTGCACACCCCACGAAAATGGGTCAATTGTGTGCGAGCGAGACGCAGAGGTCCACGTTGTGTGAGAGGGATGGGGATCTTAATTCGTTCAGGTGACGTCACGAGGGTTTTAACGGGCCCGTCCGTTTTCTTTCTGCGTGCTATTGTTTTGGTAAGCTCGAACAGTCTCCATCTAGTGTATTTGTTCGTGGAATCGTAATGTGACTCCGTTAGGTTTATCGTTCGGCGTGGCCGTTCTTCATTTTTTTGGTGTTTTTTTTTTTCCGGAATTCGAGGGCGAAGTTTGCGGAGGAAATGAGTGAGATGAAACAAACGATCGCTTTGATGTCTCGCCTGTTTATTTTGTTATAATCAGCGGAAGGCGCTCCATGCAGCTGATGAGGTCTTTGTGTTGCTTTCTGTAGTAATTTGCGAAGTCGATCGACTTGTCGGCGGTGGAGATTGTTTGCTTCGGTGTCGACAGATGGTAATTGACGTTGAAAAAGTCGTTGCCGGACGTTTTGAAGGTTGTGAGAAGAAATAAATATAAGGCATTCTTTTTGTATTGCAACTATAAAAACAGTTAAGCTAAGTTGGTAATGTCACATGTAAATTTAAAGTCTTTAAGTACCCTCCAACCCATCAAACCACTGCATTGCCCCAGGATAGTTTCTAAACATAGTTTCAATAGAGCACAATTCTGCTTGTCATATTCTGCTCTGATCCTTAACATTGATGACGTAGTAGAATACTTTGAATAACCCTTATTTAACTTACCTTCATAGTAAACTTAGCCACAACAGCCAAATTGTTAGTGCACCTGACTCGATATGTCAGGCGGTGCAGTTTCCAATCCCGCTGGTGAAAAAAACATTTCAAACTCTTTTTCTTATAAATTCTAGAAAAATCTCTGATTTCTCCAATAGCGGCCAATATCAAGCTCTTTTACTGTACAAAATAGAAAAATAAAAAAAGCCTTTCCATCCCTCTCGAGAGTCAACCGACTGTGTGATTAGGCAATGAGGGGGTCACGTTAGTTGGCTAGTAGGCTGTGCTCACAATTTTTTGCCGTCAAAGGTGACGAGTGGACGGAACAATGGCAATTTGTTTTGGTTGTTTTACATGTGTCCCGTTTGCTGTTTCCTTTACGTGGGGAGCAACAAAGTGTACTTCTGTTGTGTTGTATTACTTTTTTAAGACCCTATGTGCCTTACAAACAAACAGAGAATAAGTTTCGGTCATTCTGTGTTTTGTTCTCGTCATGTTAACTTAATTTCAAACAAGAGTAAAAAGAGTAACTCAAAGCTTATTCTTTTCTTATTTATAAGGCACTAAAGCTTTACTGTCCAAGAGTTATAACAATTGAAATCAATTATGTATCACACTTATTTGATGAGATAGGGATTTCATGATATAGGGAAGGGGTGCTACAACAATACAAGAATCGATTCACTGTCTCAACACAAGATTGTATACTGTTCGTATGTATGTTACGTGCAAATGTCGTTTAGTCCGAAACTGCTTAATTACAAGCACTTTAGCGCCGGATCGGTCTCGCTGGAATTAGAACAATGCGCTCTGAGAAATTACATGTTGCGACCTTAAAACCTTGCCGGCTAACAAACTGTTGGGGTTGCGAAATCTTGAACACTTTTATATACCTACTTCGAAATTATATTTATGGAATACATTTTAGATATTTCATGTATTTTACTTTTTAGTCTTTGGACGCAGAATCTTTAGAAACACCACTGATCATGTGATGTCTCCTTGTGACCAGTGAAAGGGTTCTAAACGTTTGGATACAATCTATAATATTGATCTATCTATATAAAATTAAACGTTAAGTTGATTCATTTTTATGTGTAATGTTCACGTCATCTTTAACAAAAAGGTACGTAGGATATTACGGAGTAAATACTTTTTGGTTGTGCTTTTAGTTTTTTTCTGTCAAATGTCAATTGTCTTTTGTTTTGCTGTTCGCAAAATTTTCTTGGTATGTTTCTTCATTTAATTTATTGTTATGTAGTAATTCGATAAAGATTCTGGCACTGAGATGGTAATGCTTAACTCGTTATCAGATCGCGGTATTCCCCACACGGGTGTGTTGTTCGGTGTTATACTCCTAGAACTTCGAACTCGAATCCTCCGGTTTTGAATCATTCAATTTTATTGTTCGTCATATATGGAGTAGTAAAAGTTTTACTGCCACTGCGCTACTAATTCAGGGGAAGCATGTTGAGGGCACCAATTAATCTCGAATAATTACATATTTCCGTTCTGCAACGTAATAAAGTCAAGACAATGCAAAAAAGAGATAAGGTTTATGTTTTATTTAAGAACCAAATAAAACATAAACCTTATCTCTTTTTTGTTTTAACTTTTTAACTGTTTAAGTTTTATAATCTTTTATCAGCCTATATTTTGTTAAAATTTGAATGGTATCGGCTATTTGCATTTTAAACTGCACCACAATGTGTAACAGGGTTCTAAATTATGTTGTCTAAATTAAAATTTGGTTCACATTTAATTTAAAATAGTAAAAGTCTACTTTAGGATGCTGACAAAAAATATTAAAATGTTATCAAAAGCTTGTGATCTTCGCTAGCATTATGATTTAAGGCCTGCGTTGACTAGAGACAGTCCTCGGTGTATTTCTTGTCCGTCAAATAGATCACTTAGAAGTATTGCGTAATATATTTTAGCCTTTCGTTTCAAGCATCCAAAAGGGTCCTTCGAACATTACCTATAAACGTTAAGTTCAACATTAGCCAGCGAAATCGTAATTACAAAAATTTCGAGAGAACGGTCCCTGTTGCTATAAAAGGCAGACATTTAGTTAAATTGATTAATTGGTTCTATGACAGGCAGGTTCCGTCTGTCAACTCCAAAGGCCCGCGTAAGCCCCCGGGGCGGCCAGGAAATGGAACTTAGAGCTTTGACAAAGTTTTAATATATTCTTCGGCGAGTTGCTGACTGTCTCAGGGCGCGGGTTATGACGTATTCAGTTCAGGGTTGGCTGTTTCCGGAACATTTTATCAGAAAATTTGTTTTAATTAGAGGAGCTCGATGGCGCAGTGGTTAACGCGCCCGGTCTGCGAGTGCTGCGGTTAAGCAATTTTCGCAAAGGCCGGTCATCGGATGAGTGACCAAAAATGTTTCATCTCGAGCTTCCGTGCTTCGGAAGGTATGTAAAGCCGTTGGTCCCGGCTGCTTTAGCAGTCGTTAACAACCACCGATCCACACTGAGCCCGCCTGGTGTTTTATGGCCCGTTCTCCCTATCCATCCATAGGGAAGGCTCGTGCCCCAGCAGTGGGGATATAAAAAAAAATGAGCTGATGATGATGTGTTTTAGTTTTGTTATTGTGCAATGCTAGTGTTAATGTCATATGAAATGCTCGTTAGAATAAAGGCTAATACGCCTGGGTATAGATAATGTAAGTCAAACACATTTGAAATGCAGCAGCCCCGGATTGGTGGTCAAATATAATATCTATCTCGAGATAGCACGTTTGGGCCCGGTTATTAACCTACAATGGGACTTCTATAATCTAACTTGAATACCTCGACTCTTCTCCATAAATTTTGATTGGTACCTACGTGCGTGCTTCATCATTGGCACATGGCTTGGAACATCCAACTGTGCCGAAATACTTCAGATATTCAAAAACTACAAAAACATGACAACAATTCCATTTATATCATAATTGTTGTAAGGTACCTAGTTAGAAACTTTTTCCGAATTATAATTGGTTGGTAACAAAATGTATATACCTGACTACCAATATTTATTACTTCTCTATTGTTATCTGATTTGTAAGATCAGATCAAATCCTATATTTATAGTTGAAGGTAAATTTTTGTTACACACCTGTCAAGTGACAACCCTACGGTTTCCAGGTCGCTTCCATTGCATTACACTTTTTCCAGTTCCACTCCAACTTGGGAAGGATTTAATTATAGAGTGTGTCCGCTGCCAATGTGTGTGCCGAGTTCACCATCGACTTCTGTGTTGCATCATATAGTCTGAACGGTTGTACGAAGGTTTTATTCAAGGGTATTAAAGTTTTTGAATAAGAACAACACAGCAGAATCTTGAGTTGGTATAGAT
Source organism: Eudonia mercurella (assembly GCA_963082485.1). Lineage (NCBI taxonomy): Eukaryota > Metazoa > Arthropoda > Insecta > Lepidoptera > Crambidae > Eudonia > Eudonia mercurella. The sequence continues at coordinate 11,542,353 of OY720041.1, forward strand.
TAAACGCCAATGGCTAGCTTGGCTTTAAACATTGCTGTACTCTTGTCTAACGTTTAAAAAGATCAAGATCAAGAAACTCAGCGTCTTCTACCGCTTATACCACGGCGAGTGCTCTGAAGAACTCTTTGACCTTATCCCACCTTCTCCCTTCTTCCATAGGAGTACACACGCTGCACTGTCTCGAACATTCCATCGCGCACAAAGAAATTTGGTGACTCGTTTCTTTGTCGCACCTCCAAAAGATGGAATAGTCTACCAGCACATGTTTTCCCTTCTTCCTATGACATGGAGTCCTTCTCACGAGGCGTGAAAAGGCACCTTGTGGGCCGGCAGAGTGAGGTTGACTGAAGCTGCGTTGTTTTCACGCTGTACCAGTTGTCCTTGCGTCTGGACTCTGTTTCCACTTAACATCAGGTGGAGTGGAGTCATTTGCCGAGCTATGAATTAAAAAAAAAATCGCTTTTTTGGTTTAGGGTTTAAACACTTATTTTGGAACTGTTGGCCCCGGGCTCTATTTCCAATGGGAGTTTAATTATATTGGAATCGGTTTGGTTGGTGGTAAAACTCGGTTTGGTGGTTGTTAACTCCGTCTTACTAGCTACTACCATCTTACTAGCCTGTCGCCGTAACAACAACATCTATTAGTATTGTTGTGTCACGACAGTTGAAGATAAGGTAACCAGACATTAAGTAGTTGATGTTTGCGAGTGAACCGCTTGCAACTTTAGCATTATCGTCAATTACCATCAGATATAACTTCATATTTGGTGGTAATTGACGATATACAGGTAGCCTCGGTCCTTACAAAGGTTATCCATCGAAGAACAAAAAGAAAAGTTTAAAAAGAGAACTCATAAAGAAAAAAAGTATGAACAACTCGAAATGAAGTTGAACAAGTGACGATCACAATTTTGTTGAAAACGTCCGCAAACTAGTCGCAGTGAAAAAGAGTACGAAACTGAATCCGAAGCAGTAACCTAGTATTTTAATCTGGAAGGTTGGCTCGCCAGAAATTCGCTCAAGAAAATAATTAACCTCCACGCGGGCTGTCAGACGCAGTGGGTCGTGAAAGCCAGTCATATTCTTTTTTATACTTTTATCGTTCGAATGGAAACGGTGTTTTATTATTGCAGTGCGATTTTGAGTTATGTATTTTTTCGAGCAATTTTCTTCAATTAGACGAAAAAAATGTTATTTCATTTTTCGGACTGTGCGCTCGCCTCCCGGATGAGTCGGATGTAACATTTTGATATTTTTTCGAGGCCGGCACTGCGTTTTTTATATTCGGTTTTAGTAAATCTCTTTTCATAAAGTTTGTTTTTTTAGCTTTGATTTCTCTAATTAGGCGAACACAATATCCATTCCCATGAGAACACGCCTTCTAGCTAAGTATGTTCCACCTTAGTCCACTACATCCCTAAGGGCTTTTTTAATTCAGACGTTTCGTGAAAGAGCCCTAACATCAGGCAGTAAGATTAAACTTACTATTAAAAACAAAAAGTCTTCTTGAATATTAAAAAGAAACTCAGTAAGTTTTAGGTTGTTTAGGTTACTCCTAACTAAGTTTGTTTTTAGAGCTAGCGCGGCAAATGACTCCTCTTTATCTGGTGTTAAGTGGAAATATAGTCCAGCCGCGAAGACAACTGGTGCAGCGTCAAAACAACGCAGCATCAGTCACCCTCACTCTGCCGGCCCACAAGGTGCCTCTTCACACCTCGTGAGAAGGACCCCATGTCATAGGAAGAAGGGAAAACGTGTGCTGGTAGACTATTCCATCTTTTGGAGGTGCGACAAAAAAACGTGTCACCAAATTTCTTTGTGCGCGATGGAACGTTCGAGACAGTGCAGCGGTGACTCCGGAGAGCAGCATGCGTACTCCTATGGAAGAAGGGAGAAGGTGGGATAAGGTCAAAGAGTTCTTCAGAGCACTCACTTTTTCACGCCTCGTTAGTACGACCCTATATTATAGGAAGGAGGTAAAATAGGATGGCGGCTGTGAAGTATGCTGCGAGCGCCCGCCGGTGCGCGCAGGTCAGCTTCAAAAATATCTGAACATTTGACAGAAATCAACCTTATCTCAAGACATAGAAATTCATTTTTATTTGTTGTTTGAGAACAAATGACATTGAATGAAAGTACATCTTTCACGTATTGGGCTAAGATGATTTTTGTCAAACGTTCAGATATTTTTGGTAGGTTTAAACGCTCAGATTATTTTGAAGGTGACTGTACAGTCAAAACTCCCCGCCCTGTAACGTCCCGCAGTAAGGTGTCAACCTTAAATTCGCTACTGCGACGCGACTTGTGACTAACTTCACAGCCGCCATCCTATTTGAATCGCACTGTAGGTGACGATTGCCGTAGTAAAATCGTCATTTACCTATAAATTGGGGTTCGTTGATGGAATCGCACTTAGCTCTTTAGTGGTTAAATTGCTTAGTACAAAAACATAAATCTATATTTTGTTTTTACTGAACAGACCGTAGCTATCCGAAGTGAAAGAACATCTGATATGCTCAAATAATTAGAGTTTCTTTAAAATATAGTAAAATTCCTTAAAAACTACTTACTACGATGATTGCCTTAAATCCAGACACAAAACAAATTTAACTGTTTGGCGCAGTGAATCAAAGTTCTCCCACGTTAAAAGTAATAGTTATTTAACTTAAACTATAAAAAACTACTACAGAAATAGTGCGCGATTCGACTCGTTTTTATTTCCACTCGATATTTGAGAGTAGCGATTGTTTGTTTTTATTATGCTTTCCATAAAAAACACAATACTTACCAACAATTGGTTTTTACTAGGTACCTACCGTAAAATATATTAACACACTAATCAAAAGCCCAAAATTTAGCAAATATCGACGCAAAAACGTTATCTTATTGCCGATTACTAAAGCTACCAACAAATAGTTGGCAGCATTCAATCCATTAGTTTGAAGCGAAAACCACGTCGTACGCAAACTATGTTGAGTCATCTAGGTCTCCAGACAGTCTGACAACTAGATATCTATCACAGGTTGACATTACGTCGCTGCGCTCAACAAACAATGCTTTGATTGCTACAAAACGGGGACAATCCCTATAACTATCCTTGTCACTCCTAACGGTAATCCCGCACCTCTCCCTCGCACAGTCGACCTGCAATCACTCGTCTCTGTTGCCCCAATGATATTTGTGTTCGATTATAATTAAACATGCCCTCCTTTGAAATGTCAAGCTGTGTTTAATTAAAGATCGCTGTTAATAATAGAAAGGTCCTTTTTCTATTGAAACTCAACGTAGTACAATTATTAAGAAAACGTAAAACGGCTTTAGGTTTTTCATTAAAATGTTTGTTTTTTCGAAATTTTTGAGTGCTAACTTAACATTGTAATGTATTTAAAATAGTTTTTGACTAATGTAATTTAAATGAATCTATCACTTACAATCGTAACATTACTAGCTATAATAGTAATATTGTAAAAAAGTAAAAATTGGTTTGTTTGTTTGTAAGAAATCTCTGGAGCTACTGAACCGATTCCAAAAATTTGTACACTAATAGAAAAGCCACCCTACGCTTGAGTAATAAAGTGTACCCTTTATCCAGGTCAAGTACAATCTTCCCGGGGGCACGCAATAAATACATGTGAATGTGAATTTGTGTCAGACCGAAATTCACGAGCGCGAATCTACGAGTTGAAGCCAGTTCCCAGTAATAAGATTGGCCAGTTTGCTTCGAGTACACATAATTATTCATTTTACATTCCAATATATTTAATAGTTTTAGCCTTACCATAAAATCAGACAGAATAATGTCACAAACAGAAAAATAAAGATGGCCGCCGGTGACGTACTGTTTTCGCGCCAAACGCCCCACATTCTCTAATATCGTACCGTACAGAAATCTAACCATGACCGTTGGAACAAACAGCGCATAGCTTGGCGAAAACAACACAATTTATCAAGAGGGTAGAGATATCGGCAACTCTTTTCGTCCGGGAAAACTCGGGCAATAAAAGCCACAACCGGGTTCGTAGGGATTCCATATTCCAATATGGCGGATAGTCGCGTCAGTGGCCAATTCACTTATACCCGCAACCGCGACTCACGGCCCGGAAACTGGGTGAACTGCCAATATTTATTTGGAAATCGCGGTGGGGGCGCGGCGGCGAAATAGTTTTTGGAGTTTCAGGTTTGTGAAACATATGTAGAACTTTAAACCACAATACATGCAGTATCAACTTTAGTTTATATCTAGATTTGTGTACATTCTGCTTAAAACTTATATCCAATTTCCACATGATGTGTTTTATTGATTGAGTAAAAGTGGTTCAATCATACTTTTTTCTTCTATATAAATTAAAAAATATCCTAAAAACCTTATAATGTAGAATAATGGCTCAAGAGAAAATTTGTAGTTATAAGTTTCTCATGTAAGTGAATTTTACTAATGCTTACGAGAAATATAGATTCAGTGTTTCGCATTGATCAGTCTATCTATACTGATGATCTTAAAAAAACGTTTATTTAATTCAGTGCGAACTAAAATTTCCTGTAGTGAAATTTGAATAGAATAAAAATAAAGTTGAAAAAACACTTTTTATATCTTTTTACCTGCTAACTAAATTAACTAAACTACACAAAATTGCTGTATTAAAAAGTTCCATTAGAATTGACTTGTAATTGTCTAGAACTTTGAAGTTACTATATGATACCTAAATAGATATATAAAATATCTCAAACACAAAACTGTCACAGTATCATTTCCGAACCTCCTAACCGTGTGTTTCCCCCACGAACGACAACAAAGACATTTTATTTTCCAACTCTATTATTTTAGTGTTAGAGATTTAAGTCGAGTTTTGCTGCGAACAAGGCGCCGCGACGCGTCCCGACGTCTGACGAATACAAAAAGACTTTTCGAGCAGCTTTTTGTGCGAGCCACTGCACATTACGGTATTCATACAATGTTTAATTTACTCACATTGCATACCTACGTACTGTATAAGGAAACACAAGAAGTAGAAATAAATGTCTGTGGAAAGACAGGGCGAGAAAATCTTATGTGCTAAGCGAAGCAAGGGTAATGTTATGGTGTTATTTTGTTACGAAGTTCTCGGTTTTATGTCAATATTGATGATAAGTGACGTTAAGAATTAAGAAGTAAGCGAAACATACAAAAAAAGTGGTAAAAAACAAAAATCTTTATTTACCTACACTAAGAAATAAATAAAAACCGGCAATATATATATATTATACAATATAAATAAATACCTCTAATTCAGAACACAAAAATACTGTTAACTTTCTTGGTACCACGGACTTGTAACCCATTTAAACCGACCAGGCGTTTGTGTGTGGTTGTAAATGAAACTTAAAAAGTATCACATTAGGGTACATCTATATAATACTTTTAGAGATGTTATAACACCCGGTAGGACTAAGTGGGATTAGAGGAACCTAAAACTAGACTAACCAAATCGAGCACAATATTTATATACCTTTGGAAATCGAACCCGGGAAGAGAACCCTCTTTAGTCTGAGATTGATGGTTTAACAACGTAGAAACACAATGCTACTATATAACATGCTATTTACTAAACTTGTAAATACCTCAAAACATGTTTCCAATTTTATTATACGCGGAATCAAATCAGAGCTAATTGACTTAACAATAATTTATCATTCTAAATCAGCAAACTTAGTCACAGGCCCAGTTAATTAGCCCGGCGTTCGTTATTCGCAATTCGTAAAGCAGATAATAATATATTCGTTAATTAACTAGCAATAACCGCAAACGTTAATTTTAACGGCAGTTTATTAATTTGCCAAGTACGGACGTGCGGGGTGGCCGCGATCCGTTCCAAAATACCTTTCAATTTGCACTGTCGTTCCGTTATTTATGGCGAGCCTGTTGAAATGTGAAATAATATTTGTTGGAAATCCGAAAAAATCTAATTTCAATTGTTTTATTTCAGGTAATCAAAGAATTTCGCTACTGTTATGATCACGGTTTAAAAAATGTCTTGAGGTAAGTACATAAAGGTTTGAAAAACAATTTCCAGAAATCCTCTTACACTTACAGTCGAGTTCAATTATATCTCGATAGAATCGGACCCTGTCTCTCCATTGTTTTAATGGTTGCTATGGAGTACAAGTCAGCAGATTACTTTGACAAGGTACATAGTGCTTATAATATTTTATTGGATTTCATTGTTTCTACTGCACAGTGAGTATTAAATTTAATAAAATATTTTAACTGATCAAAAAAATTTAAATGCGAAAGCTTGAAATCTATTTGCCTGTATCGAAAATGGTGAAATTGTATTTGACAAAAACACATAAAAGGTTGTTTTTCCTAAATGCCAGTATATTTATTATACAGGGTGTTTGGTTATACCTGTATAATTCCGAATATGGCAGATAGGGTACCGTGCATAGAAACCCGGAAAATTATGAACAAAACTGAAAAGCACCAAATGGCCGAGATATTGAGGTTCTTTGTTACTAAGTAAACCTGTAAAGTGACAACCCTAGGTCAAGCTATTACATTGTTCTTGGTTGTCAACCTCATGGTCAAACATAAACTGAAGTCGAAACATTGCAGGAATGAACAAAAACAATTTAATAAAATATTTTTTTTATGGAAAGTGAATCTACGTAAATATGATTTTGCATGTTATCACAGCGTTCTTTAAACTTGGCTGCATGGCTATGTTTCGGGAATATACACCTATTACCAAACATCTCGTATTGATAATTTAAAACGTCCAAAGAATAACCAGGTTCAGCTATTATGCTTTTGCTGGAACTAGGTTAAAGGAAAATTAAAACCAAACAGGCGGCAATGACTCGAAACTATAAAAGTTCCTAGTTAGCTACGGAACCTTTATAAAAAAGGCCACGTTACAGTTTGTGAACTGTTCTAGCGCAAAAATGTAACAACAGACTGTCGGTACAGAAGTTCTTTTGTTTGTTAATGCAAAACGAAAAAAGAAACCTTTTTGTACACACATTTTTCCCGTTATCACACTTTTCAGATTTACTCTATACGAATCACGGTGAGCCTTATTCCACAATCGCGTTCATTCAAAAGCCTCCATTATCATAATTCTAACTGGGAAGCATCGCACGTTCATAATAAAAACAATGAGTGTGCGGGCGGGCTCACGCCTGAATGTTTTAGTGCCGACCTTAACGTACATTTCAACTTTTTGCGCTCGCAGCTGTTTTTGTTAAAAATATACAACATGTAACAGAAAGGTGTGGTCAAAATTAAAAGATCCAAAGTATATCCGATCTAGATCTTAGGATCCGATCTAGGTAGTAAGACAGATAAGCTCACTATGGGTAAAATAGTGTCATCATAAGTAAAACCGTGTTTTCTCAATGCGCATATTTGTTTGTTGTTCTTTAAGATTGAAGTAATCTACTATAAGATGTATATTTTTGTTATACATATTTATATTCTTAAGAGTATCTAATGTTGAAAATCAGAAATTAACAGCCTTATAGGTACTGCTGTAAAAAGTTTCAAGCTTTACCCAACATAATGATGAAGAGATACAGTCCCTCAAAGCATATTTTCATATTAAAAACCCCACTCACTTACTGATTAGGTATCAAATTCAAATCAAATCAAATCAAATCAAAAAATATTTATTGCGAATATAGGTGTTAGTAGGTTTTACAAATGGTACTCATAAAGTTCCGCCATATTCTGTCTTACTGACTTGCAACCTCGAGTATAATAATCGAGTATAAAATATAGTAGGTAGTAAGTATAACAAGATTATGTCAAAATACAAAGAAAAATTACAATGAAAATTATTAAATTAAAATACAAAACATGTCACGCTCACATCACAAAATACGATTATGTCAAAACAGATAAGTACCTACTAATGTTATTCCAATTATAATAACTTGTCCTTTAAATATGCGTCAACTGTATAGTATGCCTTTTCTACTAATAGCTTCTTAAGTGTGGCTTTAAAAGTTTTGATGCAAGCAATTTCTTTTATACTGTCTGGCAGATGATTATATAGTCGCGGTGCCATACCGAATATACTTTTATTAAGCAAAGCAGTTCTATTGGAGGGAAAGCAGATATTGTTTCTATGTCTTATGCTTCTAAGCCTATGGAACATGTCTATATTTGATTTAACAAAGACTGCTACCTCATATATGTACAAAGAAGGCAAGGTCATAATTTTAAGATCTACAAAATGATTCTCACAACTATCCCTACATTTCAATGTACAAATTGCTCTGATACATTTTTTTTGGGCTTTAAAAACAGTGTATTTTTCCACAGAATTACCCCAAAACACAATACCATATCTCAGAATCGATTCAACATGACTATGGTAGGCAATTAGTAATGTTGATTGATTAACAATTTTACTTAATTGGTATAATGCATACGAAAATTGGTTGATACGAGAACATACACAATCAACATGGGTCTTCCAATTCAGTTTATGATCAATATATATTCCGAGAAATTTTGTAACGTCCACTTTTTGGAGTTGCTGGTTTCTGTAGTTAACTTTATAGTTCTCTTCAGAATTATTGTTATTATTAGAAAATGTCATATAATTAGTTTTGTCTATATTCATACAGAGCTTATTACTATTTAACCAACTGACAATATTGCATATAGTATCATTCATTTTATTTACAAGGCTACTGGTATTTTTGTCAATGAATATAGTTGTGCTGTCATCTGCGAAGAGTACAATTCTTTCGTTTATTGCTTTTGGTAAATCATTTATGTATATTAGGAAGAGTAATGGACCCAGAACACTACCCTGTGGTACACCTCGCTTGACACACTGAACTTCAGACGTAAAGGCGACTTCTTTTTTGCGTTCGATATCTAAACGAGTAATCTGTGTTGACTGTTTTCTGTTAGTCAAATATGACGTAAGTAATTTCAGAACGTTTCCTCTGACGCCATATTGTTCTAATTTATGAAGAAGTATCTCGTGATCCACAAGGTCAAATGCCTTAGTTAGATCCATATACACAGCACTAACCAAACGTTTTTTATCAATGGTTTTTATTACAATATCCAAAAAATTATAAATAGCTAAAGTTATTGATTTATTTGTACGGAATCCCATTTGTTCGTCAACTAAGATACTACACTTTTCAAAGAAGTCATAAAGCCTTTTATAAATTATCTTTTCAAATATCTTGGCGAACACAGGTACCAGTGCTATGGGACGATAACATGCCATGCTTTCAGTGTCCTTTTTTTTAAAAAGGGGTTTCACTAATGCGATTTTCAGCTTATCTGGAAAAATACCGTACTCGATGCACAAGTTAACAATGTGGCTAATTATTGGCGCAATTATATTGCTTACATATTTTAGGACTTTAGTACAAATTTCATCGTATCCGGTGCTATTTGTGTTTTTTAAAGACATAATCGTACATTTTATTTCATCAGGAGAAGTAGGTTTCATGAACAGTGATTTATTATTGCGCATTAATGAGAACATTTGTGGGTTATTATTATTATTACTATTTATATTAGTACTAGGTAAGCCAGCATGGGACTGATTAATAAAAAAATCATTAAATGACTGTGCTATATTAGATGGGTCAGTTATAATTTTATTGTCGACTTTTATCTGAATTATGTCATTCCTTGGTAAATTTCTCTTATTTTTGTTAATTATAGACCATACAGCTTTCGATTTATTTTTTGCAGATAGTATAAAATAATTATTCTGAGATTTTTGCGTCTGTTTAATAATGCGGTGTAATCTAGACGAATAGATTTTAAATTCATTTTTAAGCTTTGCTGTACGGTTCATTCTGTAGTTCCAAAGCATTTCACGTTTGCGTTGTGAGCATTGCTTTATACCGCTAGATAGCCACTTAGGTTTTTTATGACTATTATTTTTAACGCTAATAAGAGGAAAACATAATTTGTATAGGAAACTAAACCGATCAAAGAAATCATTGAATGCTTGTTCAGGATCACATGTGTTATTGTAAATTTCACTGAACTTTAGAGATTTTAGGTGAGTTGAGAATTTCGACATGTTTTCCTTACTATAAGGTCTCCTCTTGCTGTACCAAAAGGGTAAGGAATAGGCTTGGGTAACTGGGAATGTCAGTAGCTGCGCTGAATGGTCAGATATTGCAAATTCTAGTAGTTTAGTCCGCGGTTTATTTACGTTCTGAATTATATTGTCTAAACATTTACCGCTCGCTGCTCTAGTTGGTTCTTTAAAAGAAAATTTTAGATTGTAGCTATTTACCACTTGAGTAAACTTTCTTGTATTCTTGTCATTGTTCAAGATGTCCACATTATAGTCACCACATATAATGACTTTAATCCTCCTCAACCCTAGCTCATTAAGCATGCCATCCAATGTATTAAAAAATGTGTTAATGTCTTGCTTATTATATCTGGGGGGCCTATATAAACAAATTATTAACAATTTATGATGCGTTAGTTCTACAGCACAGCACTCAAAGATACCTTCTATAAAGTATTTCGTTACGGCTGAAATTGGTTTATATGTATGCTTATTGTGTACCAATATGCAAGAACCACCATGCCGAGTATGTCTCGTACACCATGACGCCACACTATAATTAATTAAATTATTGAGTTTTACATCATTTTCTATCATATTATGCTCAGTCAGACACAGTATGTCAATGGGGTTTCGTTTAGATTTTAAGCTCTCTAAATGTATGCTCAAAAGGTCAGATTTATTGAGAAACCCATTAATGTTCACATGCAATACATTGATATAATTAAATTCGAAAAAAATTTGATTCCTCATTATTACTAATAATGTCATTATCAATATTATTATTATTATTAAAGTTATTATTATTATTACATGTCAAGTTGGGTAATGTCTGATTTCGTTCAATTGAGTGCATTAGTTCTAAAATGTCATTAAATATCGTTTTTATACCTAGATTATTTATTAAACCAGACCTGTAAAACATATCATGCGAGTACTCAAGATTTGAGTTCGAGTCCAAAAGAAAAGCATATTCGTGAATTAGGTTATCAAAATGTAGCCTATTATTAAAAGCTTCAATACGCAGATTGAACAGGTTACTAAAATTGTTACACTTAAAAGTTGGAACACACAATATCACATTAGTGTGCTGGACTAATAGTATTTGTTTTCTTATATAATCGATCAATTCAACGTAATCATTGGTAACACGGAAATCATAATCACCGATTAACAAAATACAATAGTCATTATATGTATAGTCTTTCAACTTATGCTCAATATTATGTAAAAGTTGCTTAATACTGCCATTGGGAATCATGTAATGACAAAATTTATATTTATCAAAACTCTGTTTAGATATGTTGAGTATCTTGTTTCTATTATTACTACTAATTATTGTAATCTTCTTTGTGGGTTGGATATATTTTTCCATAGTTACTTGTGTACAATCGGCAGACTTGTTTATCTTTGGTGTTGATGTATTCTTCGACTGTGTTGTGCTTGCCCGCTCCGAATGCTCCGATACATCTTTGGTAGGTGTTTTTGGCTCTGTTTTGCGGGATTTTGTACGGTTTTTTGTTTGGCTATGTTTTTTCTTTCGTTCTGATTGTGGAGTAGCTATTTTGCAGCTATCATTTAAATGAAGAGTTTTATAAGTTTCTATTACTTGTAAACATTTTTGTAGTTCAGTGTTAAGGTTTATTACATTGCTATTTAAATTGTCGATTTCTTTATGAGCAATCTGTAGGTCAGTCGAAAGTGTATTCACTTTCTCATTGAGCTCTTGGATCGTGCTAGTAATATTCAATGAACTATTAGGCAAGCTCAGCATTGTCGAGTCAAACATACTCGGGGTCGGGGAAATGTTGTGAAGCGAACTGCTTCGTCTAATTTTGCGGTACGTAATATTTTCATTCATTTTAATTTATTTAGAGCAAAAATGGATTTGCAACAAATATTATTATTTTCCCAGTATCGAACCGCGATTCACGGGTTGGATGCAACAGTCGTTCAATCCGTCGCATGCGCCGTTGCACCACAGACGACGATACTGAAGCGACGAAAAATTGAAGTATACTGTCCACTTGCTATTTATACATTTCTTTGTTGCTTTTTACGAAACTGGTCACAACAAAGTTATTATGATAGCCAACAGATGGCGTAGTCTTTCACTGATTTCGTTATTTCAAGGGTTACTGGGTCTATAATTGCTTAGCACTGATTTATATTTGAATAAAATTAACCGCCTGTTTGAATTAATACTTTAAAAGAGCACTAAGACCACATTTTGGGTATTGTTTTGATGTTTTGTTATGTAGCACTGATTATAAACTGTTTTTCTATGATGTATTGTCACTTGTTAAACTGTATCTGTTTTTTTGACGTAATATTTACTTTCACCTATCACTTGGTTATTTGGTGTGATTTTCTTAATATTTCGTGGAGATAACATTTGTACACTATAATTACACAGCACTTTTCATTTTAAAACGATTGTAATGACTTAAAATTATGATTTACTATTTATTTGTGATTTAAATACTCGGAGCTCACTGTTTACGTGACGTTCGGGTACCCCCGAAAAAATTTTTATAGGGTACGGGTATTCCGACCTACACAATCTTGAAATCTGGCAGAATATTTAAGCAGAAGCTAAGATATACATCCGGAAATCATAAATTTCAAATTCCATGTGGAATTATTTTGAGACAATATTTTCGAATACGTCACACAGTGCACTAAGCGAGTAGTCACATAATAAAAGTTTGTGACATTGTCAGCCTTATAGGTAAGTTATATGTTGTGATGTATGGAGTTAGTATGTAAGACTATCTATTTAAAAGGCATGTATCAATAAATTATATTCAGTATTTATCCAGCACTCATGTGTATTATTTCACTCCCGGCTCACGACCTTACATGGCGACCCTGCCAAAAGTAGAGACACGCGCGCGAGGATCCTGACACCGCCCGGCGCCCGCCGCCGCTGCGCCGCCGCCGGCACCGGCCGTAAAAGGACTAGTTTCTGTAAATATCGGCCTCTCGGTGTGTTTCAATCATGGATGAAACAATTCATTTTAAAACTTTCAAATGTGACAGTTGTGTATCGCAAACTTTAAAATGGGAAAGCAGCAGTCAAAAGAAGAAAATATTGTAATAGCCCAAAACGCAGCTGGGGGCCAAAATAGTGCGCCAATCGACGAGATTCGGTTCCATTTGTCCACCACAAATATTCTGATGCTGATCATCGTGCTCTGCGTGCTTCTTGGGGTACTGTTCTGGATATTCCGTATATATCGGAAGTGTCACTTGCGGTGGATTCGACAAGAGGTCGAGCAGAATGGAAACAATAGAGGGCAGCGATTATCCTTTCGACGGCGATTCAACATGTACCCGGATTTAAACGTGGAAGATAGTAAAGTTTGAAAGTGCGGTTTCTTATACGTATCTATTCATGTGTGGTGCGTAAAATTGTGCAGTGCGGTTTGTGCGGTATATTATAATATTTTTTACGTACTACGCGTAGGCGCGACATTCTACTACGAGTATAATAAAATAAATAATAATGGACACTATTTAGAAAATATGTTTAACCTGTCATAGAAATTAAAATTGTAATAATCTTTATACCTAATAATTAATGTTGTAAGCGAGCAAAGGTACTAATATTTTACATATTACAGCTAAATACAATGAAGTTCTACGTCTTGACAATGATAAAGGTGCGTATTTTTAATGCTATGTTATTATAACTATTGTATTTAAATTTAATTCTTAAATTCCCCTATTCGTAATATTTTTTTGTTAATAATTATTAAATTCCTATGGCCACATATATAAAGGAATTGTATAAAGAGTTATTTGTAATAAGACAGTATTTAATTAAAATTGGCCCATCTAGACGACAGGGTAATATTTTACAGAAAAAGCTTAGTGAAGCCAAGTTAATCGGTGGCCAGTATAATACTTATATAGAAAATATTAATAAAGTAGGCCGGTTAGATGAAAAGGAGAATATTCTAATAAAAAAGTGTTGCGAGGATTTTAATAATTTATTTAAGGAAATTACTAAATTGTGTAAATATTCCGAGTCTTTAGATTACGTAACCAAAATGGACAAATTCGATCTGAAAGTGGCTTTGACCTTATTACCGGTTATGAATGACGAAATTTCTAATACAAAACAGCTGATGGACGGTATAGAATATTACAGTTCAGTCATTAATGCTGAATCACAGTCGCAATTAATTTCTTTTATTCTTAAGAGTAGGCTGTCACAGTCTGCCAAGTTAAAGTTAGGAACATACTATGATACTGTTCCTAATCTAATAAATGACATGAGAAAATTATTATTACCTAAAAAGTCAGCCAGCGCATTGCAAAAGCAATTTTTAAACTGCAAACAACATAATTTGTCAATTGATGCTTTTGGAAAAATGTTGTCCGAAATGTTAGTTGAACTTACCGTTTCCCAGTCCGACGGAGATAGTGAAAAATTTAACGTTTTGAAGTCAATCAATGAGAAACAGGCAATTAGACAATTTAGTGACGGATTGAGAAACCGTAGGATCGGTACTATTATAACTGCACAAAATTTTGATAATTTAAAAGATGCAATTCAGGCCGGGGTAGACGAGGATGTTTCAGGTTCAGATAATATGGCTGAAGTCATGGCATTTAGACGTAATAATAATAGAAATTTTAAAAACAATTCCAGGCAGCCTCAATACCAGAACTACCAAAGAGGTACGTACAACGCGGGTCGCGGCCGTGTTTCCAGCAATTGGCATCAACCTCGAGGGGGTGCCAGGCAGTGGTTCCAGCAGCCGCCGTCACGGGGACATACGTCCCGAGGCAGACATGCGTATCGAGGTAATAGTTCCAATAATAATTATAGAGCTCAGAGACAGTTTAGAGAACAGATAAGGTTAGTAAATGATGATTCACAGTCGCAACCCCAGGCTAGTACGTCGACACAGATTAGAGAAGCTGAAAGTGAGTTTTTTCGTGCCTAAATGTTATAGTATTCTAGCTAGTGACAGTAGTTATTGTGTCGAATTATTTTATAAAGACATTTATGCGTTTAGTTGGCTCATTGATACGGGGGCTTCAATTTCGGCAATAAAATACAAATGTGTTCTTGATTTTAATATTCCACTTTACAAAGAGAACATAATTATAAACGGTATAGGTGGCAAAGTGCCGGCAATCGGATATGTATGTTTACCGTTGTCAATACATGGCCATAGTATTAAACATAAGTTTTATGTATTTGATACTCTGCCGTGTAAGTCGCATGGTATTCTAGGACAGGACTTTTTAGGAAGGTATGGATCGGTTATCGACATGAGGCATAACACTTTAACGTTATGGCCCGATAAAAGTAAACAGATTGTTTTAAAATTAATGAGTTCATCTAATAAGTTAATGTCATTGCCCCCTAGGTCAGAATCTATACATTATATTAACACTAACTTAGTAGAAGATTGCGTAATTTGTACAAAAGAAATATGTGAAGGAGTGTTTGTTGCCAGTATGTTAGTTAGCCCCACTAATGGTAAAATACCAGTGCGAATTTTGAACACAACCACAAAAGAATTAAATTTATCAGAAATAAAGCTTGATATTCAAAGTATAAGGGAATATTCTATTTGTAATTTTGAGGAAAATGAGAAAAATGCAGTCCGAGTTAAAAGTTTGCTTTCAAAGTTAGATTTAAGAAATTTAAATAAGGAAGAAAAAATAAGTATAGAAAGTTTATGTGCAAAATATTCCGACATTTTTTATTTGGAAGGGGATAAGTTGTCAACCACTGATATTTATCAACATACTATTAAATTAAAACCTGACACACAGCCAATTTATTCAAAACCGTATAGATTACCGCATGCTTTAAAAGAGGAAATAAAAAATCAGATTGACCATATGCTGAAAGAAAAAATTATTGAGCCTTGTCAAAGCGAATGGTCTAGCCCTATTTTGCTAGTGCCAAAGAAAAGTGACCAAAACGGAAACAAAAAATGGCGTTTGGTTGTTGATTATAGAAAATTAAACAATAACATTCATGATGACAAGTTTCCACTTCCAAATATAACGGAAATATTAGATTCTTTGTCCGGTTGCATGTATTTTTCTCATTTGGATTTACATCAAGGATATTATAATGTTAGTTTAGACCCAGACAGTCGCAAGTACACTGCTTTTTGTTCGGGACAGTTTCAGATGACGAGGATGCCCATGGGTCTAAAAACTAGCCCAAGTTCGTTTTCTCGTATGATGACGATGGCAATGACTGGATTAACATATGAAAAATGTCTAGTGTACCAAGACGATTTGATCTGTTTTAGTAGAGACTTATCGAGTCATATTAGTAACTTACAACATATTTTCGAGAGATTACGTAAAGTAAATTTAAAATTAAACCCTCAAAAATGTTCCTTTTTACAGAAAGAACTGCTTTATTTGGGTCATATTGTCTCAGCTGACGGCGTCATACCCGATACCGAAAAAATAAAGGTTGTTCAGAATTATCCGGTTCCTAAAAAAGTAGACGAGGTCAAACGATTTGTAGCTTTTGTAAATTACTACAGAAAGTTCATTCCAAATTTTGCTACAAAAGCGCATGCATTAAATAATTTATGTAGAAAAAATGTAGTTTTCAATTGGGATGAGAAGTGCCAAAAGTCTTTTGAGTTATTGAAAGAAAATATAATATCTCACCCTGTGTTACAATATCCTGACTTCTCAGAGCAAAATCAATTTATTTTACAAACTGACCATAAACCACTTATTTATTTATTTGGAATGAGAGATCCATCCAGTCGGTTAATGAAATTTAGATTAAGATTAGAGGAATATAATTTTATATTAGAATATTTGAGAGGCAAAAATAATGTCGCTGCTGACGCTCTATCTCGTTTGCAAATAACGTCGGAAGAGTTAAAAGAAATGAATCATGCGTTAATTAATGTAATGACGCGAGGGCAAAGAGCTAGACAAGCACGGGATGCTATTGCTTCTAATAACGATTGGATTGATCACCCAAAAGTTATAGAAGTACATAGCAAACCGAAATATTTCACTGAGTTACGTTTCATAAGCGCTTATGAATTAAATCGATATCGTAAATTAAAAGAGATTAGTCACGAGAGTACGTGTTTGAGTTATGCGCCCTTATTGAATACAATTTTTATAGATTTAGCTTCTCGATCACAACTGACGCCAGGCGAATTTGTGAGAGAGCTGAATATATTTTGTGGGCAAATCGATATAAAAGAAGTATACTTCATTAAAAATGATAATAATAATATTTTTGTCGAAAAGTTAATCAAGGAGATAAAGAGTATAAGTGATTGGTCCGGACCACGAGTATGTATTTTAAACGACACAAAAAGAATAGTTGATAAAGACGATCAACGTGTAATCTTGAATGACTTCCACCTTTTGCCCACTAGTGGCCACGCGGGCATAAGGCGGATGGTGAATACTATTAAAAAATATTTTTTTTGGCCGAAGCTTGAAATAGATGATACTGAATTTGTGAAACGATGTGACAAGTGTCAAAAACAAAAACACTCATCACATCATACTAAGGAGCCGATGACGATTAGTTCTACAGCAAATTCGGCTTTAGAGAAAATCTATTTAGATATAGTAGGACCTTTAGATAGTGATTGCAATGGTTATAAATATATTCTAACTATACAATGTGAGTTGAGCAAATACGTCGAGGCCTATCCATTAGAATCAAAAAGTTCGAATGAGGTAGCTAGGAATTTTGTTAATAATTGGATTCTTAGGTATGGTGTTCCGAACGAAATCGCTACAGACAGAGGTACAGAGTTTCTGTCAACTACAATGAAGGAGGTTTGTAAACTTTTACATATTAACCAATTACAGTCTACCGCGTACCACCATCAAAGTATCGGTGCTTTAGAGAATTCACACAAACACATGGGAAACTATTTACGCATCCAAACAGGTAATCACCCAGAGGCATGGAGTACTTGGCTTCCCTTTTGGTGTTTTTCCTATAACACTTCTGTTCATACGGAGACTAAGTTTACTCCCTTTGAGTTAGTATTTGGTAAAAAATGTACATTACCGTCTAATCTAAATTCAAGAATGATTGATCCTCTGTACAACTTTGATAACTATCCCTTAGAATTAAAGTTTAGAATTCAAACTTCACAAAAAGAAGCACGTGACAATTTAATAGCTAGTAAATTAAATAGAAAGGCTAGGTACGATCGTAATGTTAATCCTGTATCATATAAAGTAAATGATTTGATTTTATTAAAGAATGAAACTGGAAATAAGTTTCAAAGCCTATATTCTGGTCCGTATAAAGTGTTAAAAGAATGTCCACCAAATGTTGTAATTATAAAAGACAATAAAAGATATGTTGTTCATAAAAATAGGACAAAACGTTATTATTTAACAGTAGAATGATTTTATATTAAGATAAGAAATGTTGTATTGCTGTCAAATTTTTAAAGATATGTATATTATCCTATATACCTACTAAAGACTTTATTAAAAATATATATGTTTTAGACAGTACCTAATATAAGTACTATAATGTTTAATATTTGATGTATTGTAGAAAACCGTTATCATTGTATCGTTAATACGTTTAAAATAAAATAAAATGTA
This sequence comes from Eudonia mercurella, assembly GCA_963082485.1. Lineage (NCBI taxonomy): Eukaryota > Metazoa > Arthropoda > Insecta > Lepidoptera > Crambidae > Eudonia > Eudonia mercurella. The sequence continues at coordinate 11,560,994 of OY720041.1, forward strand.
TCCTTTTATTTTATTTTCTGTATGGGAAGGAGGTGTGATGTATGGAGTTAGTATGTAAGACTATCTATTTAAAAGGCATGTATCAATAAATTATATTCAGTATTTATCCAGCACTCATGTGTATTATTTCACTCCCGGCTCACGACCTTACAATGTATATAAATAAATACAAAACTAAGAAGCTTTTGGCATACCACCTGTTGGTAAACGACGATTAACGTTTCGAACGAGTATATATCGGTACGCCTAATTTTTTGTACTTCTAATTGGCAATGGCACACAAACGGTTAGCCTAAATTTTTTTCGCATAATTTCACTCTTCATAATCGTGTTTGGTCTATCGCTTAACTTTTTATCGCCATATTTTTATTTACCAAATACGACATTTGGCGGAACAATTCGTAATCCCTAAAGTTTGTAATTACTAAATATTAATTCGCACAAAATTAAAAATCACAAAGTATAAAACGCCTACTCATTTTAATAAGGCAAAGTAACTTGAATTTAATTATTAATATTTATAAATACTAACGTAACATGCAGGTAGGCATGCAGCATGCAAGCAGGTATGCCATGCAAACAGGCATGCAGCATGAAAGCAGGCATGCAGCATGCAAGCAGGCATGCAGCATGCAAGCAAACTTATAGAGCATGCAAGCAGCCATGCAGCAGCCATGCAGCATGCAAGCAGGCATGCAGCTGCAAGCAAGCATGCAAGACGGTTTTTGTCACGGCTTCGGCGCTGCGGGGCTCCGGCGGTCCCACGCGGGCTTAAATTACACTCTAGGGTAGGGCAGACAAAACTACGTGGAGTTGGATTTGCAGCGATTCGCTTCTGTCAATTTATTTTTTTAATAAAATTGTTTTTGTCCTATAGAAAAATTGAAATTCCATGCTTTCATTCGGCGATTCGTTTCTTAGGCTGATAAATTTTTGGCACATTTAATATTAGATATGCTAAAATTAGAGCTTTTACATATTAAGCGAAATCGTTGTAATGCCAAAATAACGTTATGCCAATATATTATAGGGTATTTCACATTATAGATCCTAAAATTAGGGCTTTCAATTCTTAGACCAAATTATAATGGTGGCAAAACAATTGTTAGGCGAAACAATAATTGTACGTTTTAAGTTTAGGTCAATACGGTTTGGCCATGTACTATTAGGACTAACATTTTTAGGCGAACCGAAGGGCACCCGTTTCAAACCCTTTGCAGGGTCCGTGGTCAAAGAGCACCACTGCTGTGGGTATGATGTTATGCTTTACTCTAGTCAACTGTGCTCTATTAAATGAATCCTACACATATTTTTTGATATTTCATTTTTTTTAAATTTTACTGGTAAGCACAGTGCCTTGATCTCACCTGATGTTAAGTGATGATAAGGCCAATGATGGAAGAGCACTTCACCCGGGATCCTCAACGAGTAAGGCACTGGCTATCTTATCTCTAGCTGCCGGAATACAACAATGCTACAAACATTGATGTTATGTTTAAAATGAAGAAATATAAATTTAATTAAAATGTAACACTTTAAACAAAAGGAGCTCGATGGCGCAGTGGTTAACGCGCCCGGTCTGCGAGTGCAGAGGTTAAGCAACTTTCGCAAAGGCTGGTCATCGGATGGGTGACCAAAAATTTATCATCACGCGCTCCTCCGTGCTTCGGAAGGCACGTAAAACCGTTGGTCCCGGCTGCATTAGCAGTCGTTAACAACCACCAATCTGCACTGGGCCCGCGTGGTGGTTTATGGCCCGTTCTCCCTATCCATCCATAGGGAAGGCTTGTGCCCCAGCAGTGAGGACATAAAATGAGCTGATGATGATGATGATGATGACTTTAAACAAATCTAGTAGCGCAGTAATAAGTATATTATTGTACCAGACTGCTGGTCAAAGGCCTGCATCATTGAATTTAAGTCATCGCAACAACTGACTATTGGCTCAATCACCACGCTTGCTAAAAGCGGGTTCCAGACCTGGCATATGAATCGTCAAAATCCGCAACACACTTTGCTTGGCGAACGTGTAAATTAAACAAGTCAAAGGCCTTTCAGATATCTTTCATATCAAAGCGCTTTGCCGCTCGGCATCCGAGGCTTACAGATACGGATCAATATGTAAACAATATGTAAAAAAACGCAAGTCATACGTACCTATAAAGTTGTTTATTTTATTTATAATATTATTCTGATGAAACAACTTTTACGGATCTACTCGCGTTTATTTTATTTTACACATTATTAAATGTTTATCCTGACGTTTCGAATCCTTTGCAGGGTCCGTGGTCACAGGGAGACTGAGGTGTTGGTCATCTCATAATTAGTTAGTAGCTTGTATACCCTCATTTAATTTAATCGGGTGCGTTCCGTTTTACGCAGAAAGAGCTTACAGTATCTTTTGGTCTGGCAGTATGGTGTTGGGGCTGGGATTTAATATTTTGTATGAGGGGTCCCAGGCTGGTGGTAGACTCCAACCATCTTCTCTATTAAAATTAGGATGTTTTTTAATTTCAATAGCCTCGCGTATCATCCTAGGGATGAATCGTTGTTCTCTAGCGACTACTTGCAGTTTATCAAATCTGATGTAATGGTTGGGCCCCTCTAGGGAATGTTCGCATACTGCAGACTTATTTTCGCGCCTATGCTTGACGTCGGCTATGTGTTCTTTAACGCGGGTTCCTATACTTCTCTTTGTTTGCCCGATGTAAGAGAGCCCACAGTCGCAGTCCAGTTTGTACACGCCTGCATCTTGAAGGGGTATGTTGCACTTGACAGGTCGTAAAAATTGGTTGATCTTCTTTGGCGGCTTGAAGTAAGTGTTGATTGAAGCTCGCTTTAAGATTTGTCCAATCTTGTCAGTGACACCTTTCATATATGGAAGTACGGCAGGTTGGCGCTCGACTGTGGTTAGTTTATTGCGTTTTCTGTGACGAAGCCGTGGTACTTTCAGTTTATTATTCTGTAGTACGCGCTTGACATGCTGAAGCTCAGCAGCCAGGTGTTGAGTGTCACAGATGCCGCGTGCTCTCTGAAACAAAGATTTCCCTACAGTAGCCAACTGTCTAGGATGGTGCTGAGAATCACTATTGAGGTACCTATCTGTATGGGTTACTTTACGATACACAGTGTGACTCAAACTATGGTCCATTGTGTATCGTAAAGTAAAAATCTATACATAGTATATACTATGTATAGATTTATATACGATTCATTTTATTCAGTGCATTTAATTAGAGCAGAAGCATCACCGTACCCACCGGTCGGTAACATTTAGAGCGCTGTAGTCCAGCGATCTCATTTCAAGAACTTTGCTCTGACAAATGGCTGGTCGCGAACGAACAACCTAGCTACTACCTATCCTTTGCGTTACACTTTACTTAGATAGTTTTTAATTTTTACTTTTAAGTTTAAAAAAGAGTTTGTTTATCGCAAAGTTTCATCGTCATTATCAGAGGGGTAACCACGAGCTCTTATAGCAGTATTATTGCAGTTGTGAAAACGAGACGCGTGTAGCGGCGAATATACTCGCGTCTCTTTTCCACAACTGCAATAATACTGCTATAAGAGCTCATAGTCAGGGGGCAGGTCTTTAGGCTGGGCTTTTCAGGGGTTATCTCTGTAGGAGCCAACCACCACGCAACCCAACTGGAACGGAACCTTTCCTTTCCTTTTTTTTCATGGCCGCTAATATTTGGAGCGAAATAATCTTATAATATTCCGTCCGAGATCTTAAAAGGAAAATTTGAAACGTCAACCCTCCGTTTGAGAAGCGTACACACGTGTTGCTTCCTAACCGTTTGAACGTTTGAACTCTATTCTGAGCTTGGGATAGATTGACTTGTTCTGTACCGTGATTGAAGGTTGACTTAAGACCACAGATTAAACACTCGCGATTTATAACGTGTCACCCGATTCACAAAATAAGGAGAGTGCAGAAGGTAAGCTACGTAAAAAACGCGGTCGAGCTACGCACACATAGACACAGGCTCACGGACACGGGATCTCGCAACAGCTGCGCTTGGACTTACTTACTCCATTGGCGCAGGGACCCAAAGTGAGTCTTGGCCTCCGAAACGAGAACTCGCCACTTTCCCCTGTCCATTGCAGCCTCTTGCCAGTTGACGGCTCCGAGGTCGCGCAGGTCAGCTTCCACCCTATCGCTCCAGCGATACCTGGGGCGCCCAATCGGTCGCCGTCCGATCGGTCGACCCAAGTATACTCTCTTGACGCTTCGATCTTCCCCCATTCGCAGCATGTGACCGAGCCAGCGGAGTCTGTGTGATTTGTATTCTCCTATTATGTTAGGCTCAGCCACGAGGTCTTCAATCTCTGCGTTTTTTCGGACTCTCCACCTACCATTTTCCCTCCTTATTGGACCCAGGATTTTCCGAAGAACTTTCCTCTCTGCCACTAGAAGCTGATTCTCCTCTTTAAGGGTTAGCGTCCAGACTTCAGAACCGTACATAAGGATGGGCCTTGTAACAGTTTTATAAATGCGCACTTTTGTTCTTCTGCAAAGAAGCCTGGATACTAGTACCTTATGTAGTGCAGCACTGCATCGTAAAAAGCTGCTCTCGGACTGGTTTTATTTTTTTCTTTAGTTGATGGCTTCGTGCGATAAGCACATTTAGCCAGTGTCAAACTAATTTTTCTTACAAGTAAATACTTAATTAAATAAACAATATTTCCTTCTTGTATAATGATGATGATGATGAATGATAATAGAAATGAGAAGTGAGAAATAATATACCCCCCAACCCCTCGAGTATCTCAGTAAAGATGTGGGGCTTTACTAAGTCCTCGGGCGGACTTCTTGAGGGAATTTGAAAAGTGACGTTGCACTGTTTTGTTTCTTTTGCCACAGTGACATAACACAAATTTTAGAAAATAAAACAAAACCGCAGACATGAGATGGTCCGAGATTCCGTGTCCGTGAGAAGGTCTATGTGTGCGTTGCTCGAGCGCGGTATGTAAAAGCTTACCTTCGGGGGTTTCCTTATTTTGTGCCCGATCGGAGACGAAGATTTATACTATGCGGGTTTGTTTATTTCGCGGCCGTCACCCCGAATTGGAGACATTAATTATTTCATGTACGTCACTCGATGCGAATTGCGAACCTTGAGTAATTTGACGCGAAGGTTCCTCCCTCGCGACATAATTCTCCTTGGGCGGTGCCCGCTGTTGTTAAAAATTAATGAGCTAATTTATTTTTCTTTGCAAACGTCATTTTGTGCCTTAATACGTTGCCAACGAATATTCTTTGACGCGTTGCAAAATTACGTCTGGGAACTAAGTGGTGGTGTATTTTTTAAACATTATTTTTATTAGAATAATTGGATTACTGTACCTACTATATTGTAACGGTGTTATTTATCCACCATATTTTTAAGTAACCGATTTACCTATTGGCAAAGTTTTATGCGCCATGATTACAGGTACGGAAGTTTCTGCGAGTATACGTATATGAGCCTTCGATCAAACTGTATGTACTAGATTCCCGATGAGCGCTTGAAAAACGGTAGGCGATTTCGGAGCCACGGAGCCACGACGTTTGTAGCGATGACAGTAAATATTAAGTAAAAATATTTTGCAACCTTAATTAATTAATCTCTATGGTTAAAATGTTCAAATAATTTTTTAACGCAAATTTTGTTGCGAACAAATTACAAAAACACAAATGTTGAAAAAATTTCCACGAGCAGGATTTGAACCTGCACCTTTCTGACATACCGGGTCAGGTGCTCTCCCAATTGAGCTATCGTGGTTCTAACGTGTGACGGTAGTTGTTGACATTGAATGGGCACCTTTGGCTTTCAAAGTAAAAAGTGTTGAATAATTTCGGCGGGCTGGTATTTCATATACTTAAACAATATTTCTTTTCTGTATGATGATGATGAATGATAATAGAAATGAGAAGTGAGAAATGATATATGTTTTGTTTCATTTGCCAACACTCATGCACACTCACGAACACTTAACGGTTAATAATCCACCATTATTTCACATTAATATTCGACATAACACAAATTTTAGAAAATAAAACAAAACCGCAGACTTGACTCTTCACTTTCCCGCCAAGAAGTCAACAGCATTATTAATTAAAAAACCGGCCAAGTGCGAGTCGGATTCGCACACGAAGGGTTCCGTACTTTATGACGTATTAAAAAAAACTACTTACTAGATCTCGTTCAAACCAATTTTCGGTGGAAGTTTGCATGGTAATGTACTACATATATTTTTTTTAGTTTTATCATTCTCTTATTTTAGAAATTACAGGGGGCACATTTTACCACTTTGAAAGTGTCTCTCGCGTAAACTATTCAGTTTAGAAAAAAATTATCATAGAAACTTCAATATCATTTTTGAAGACCTATCCATAGATACCCCACACGTATGGGTTTGATTGAAAAAAAAATTTTGAGTTTCAGTTCTAAGTATGGAAAACCCCCAATTTTTTTTGTTTTTTTTTTCTATTTTTGTGTGAAAATCTTAATGCGGTGCACAGAATACATCTACTTACCAAGTGTCAACAGAATAGTTCTTATAGTTTCGGAAAAAAGTGGCTGTGACATACGGACGGACAGACAGACAGACAGACAGACCGGCAGACATGACGAATCCATAAGAATAGAATAGAATAGAATAGAATAGAATAGAATAGAATAGAATATTTTATTTGCTAAGAATATGGTTGGTATTACAAGAAGTTGGTCATATTTATATAGTTTCACATATTCTGCCATGTAGACATGCAAAGTTTATAATAAGTACAATTAATTCATTTAAAAATATCAAATTTGTATTTATAGAGTGTGTACATAGGTATGTTACTATTATTATAAAAATCATTATTATTCATTAATCCATAGCATTACTAACATAGTTATTATATTTATATACCTAGTTACATTATTCAAAATTACATTCTAATATATCACATTATAAATTAATACATTAAATAAATTATATTTATGTTAGATTTATTTACTTATCCTTAATAAAATCGGACACTGAATAATAACACTTCTGGACAAAGTACTTATACAAATGTTTTCTAAAGGCGTTCAGATTAAGTTTTTTTAGATTATCTGGAAGATTATTATAAAGCCTTACTGCCATACAATAAGAGTTACTGCTGTGAACTTTAAGCTTTTGATCAGGTATGTACAGAGCGTTGTCACGTTGAGGTCTCCTAGTTCTTTGTATAACCTCATTTTGCTTCAAAAACAATTTTGGGTGTTTGTGAACGAGTAGACAGATTTCAAACAAGTACAGAGATGGCAAGGGAAGTATGTTTTCCTTTACGAATAAAGGTTTACAGCTTTCATCAAATTTAGCACCACACAACGCTCTAATGCACTTTTTCTGCGCTTTAAAAACTCTGTTTACCTCTACTGAATTTCCCCACAGTACAATTCCATATCTTATATTTGATGAAACGAACGCATGATAAGATGAGCGTGCCGCTTCTTTGGTTGCCATTTGTCTCAGTCGGTAAATTACATATACGTATCTATTTATTTTGTTTACTAATTTTTCCACATGTGATTTCCAATTACAGTACTTATCAACTGTGATTCCTAAGAAGGCGAAATCGTCGAGTACTTCTATTGGATTATTATTTAACTTAACGCTTACTTGCATCGATGTGCTATTAAGAGTTTGAAATTCGATAATTTTTGTTTTTGATAAGTTTAATTTTAAATTATTTAATTCTTCTTAAATAAGGGTTCCGTTTTTTGCCATTTGGTTACGGAACCCTAAAAATACTTGAAAATATGTTTTCTTATACAAACCATCACTTTATAACAGTAGCCAAAAAAGTTTTTATTACGTCGCTATTAATCGAGAGTTCTTAATGAAGTGGAAAATATTTTTAATTAAATTTCTGCTAGGGCTGCTCTATAGCGCGTGGTTGCTACCACCGTTATAATCATCATCATAATGAGCATAAGTAGTCCACTGCTGGACATATCCCTCTTCTTATGCATTTCCAACAGTCTTTCTCGTAACAGTCTTATAATACAACTAGTTTTTGCTCGCGGCCTTGCCCACATGGGCTTCATGAATTCTGATAGTTTATTATAAAAGCCAAACTTATTACAGAAGTATCATCTCAACACGTGCTGTAATCAATAAAAGCTTTAAAATGATTAATAAAGCTCATCTATGCGAGCTAGTTTCGAATAAATTAGTAAAAAGTGTCTAACACAAAACAACGTAATCAAAATCACTCTGTATAAGTAGTTTTGGTGCGTTTTGAAACCACCTGTACAAATAGTCATCCCCGACTAAAGGGATCATCTTCCAAAAATCCTGAAACACTTCCTAATTTATAACCAGGCCAAATACCGAAATTTAAGGATTTGCCTTTTAAAATGACAGATACCAATTTTCCTCCCCTATTTCACCTCTCTAGGGGAGGTTTTCTAAAAATGCTTATTATCGATTAAAATAATATTTTTTTTAATTCTTACTCTAAACATAAGGATTTCTTCCAAAAAACCTTCTTTCCCTTTTTTACTACTTTAAAGTAAAATAAATAAAACTCCCGAGACGAGACACGTCATTCTTATTTTTTGTTTTCATAAAGCCAAATACCAATTTTCATGTATTTTACTCAAAACTGACGGACTTTCATACAAACTTTCACCCCCTATTTGACCCCTTTAGGTATGATTTCTGTAAAATCCTTTCTTAGTGGCTGGTTACGTCACTCAATTAACCTACACTCTAAATTTCATCTAATTAGCTTCAGCGGTTTAGGCTTGGCGATGATGAGTCAGTCAGGACAAGTCATTATATGTATATAGATAAGGAGTAAGACCAAAACAAAAAATTTTAAGAATGTGACCAATTATAATTCCCACTTAGTACAGAGTCAGCAATCGCCATTTGAAGTTATTCAACCATCCTATCGAGATCTCTCCTTTCTCTTGCTTTACTAGAACGCCGTTCGCGAGGCGAGTTCCACTTCATCCGGTGGATGGCAGTGAAGGTTCAACGTCGAGCATTTGTAGGGAGATCACGCGAGGTCTGTTACGAGTACGTGACGTCACAGACACTGCCTAAAATTTCGCTTCCAGTAGGTAGGTATGTAAAGCAGACACGGAGCGCGCATTGTGCCCCAATCGTGTTCCTAAAGTTGCTTCTGTGCTTTTGAACTTTACATTTGCGTTTAATAAGTTCCGTGCTTTTTGTAGTGTGTGTGTATGTGTGTGTTTAATAAGTATGGTGATGTTACCGAAGAGATTATTAGTTGATCGATCGTTGTCGTGTTAAAATAAATAGGATCGAGATTCGAGTCAGCACCTTATATTCGATCCAAGTATTTAATAGTACTTTTGCGGGCAATACTATTAATATGACTTGTATTAGCCATACTTATCTATTTTTTGGTCCGTGTATAAGAAATAAAGTGTTAATCTAATCTACCTATCTGGGGGCACGGCAGTGCCCCCGCCAAGTCGAGCATAAAAGCGGCACGGCGGCGGTATCCTATACTCGAAATAGTTCAGGCCATTTTAGAGCCCCTATAACTTCGTTGTGGATAAAACTAGAAGCCTGAATTTTCAGTAGCCAAGCAGGCATTGTATAAACACGGTATATTTTCAATTTCATTCAATTTGAACAAGTAGTTTAAGAATTATAACTAGTCAAAGTTTCTTAATTTTGTCACTCACTCACTGACTGACTGACTGACTGACCGATCATCAAAACTCTAAGGCACTTCTAGCAGACATAGAAGCTTCAAATTTAGAATATAATTAGTGTTTATTGTATAAATCAAGGGAAAACTAAAATGTTTTGCAATTTCGGTTCAGTTTTCTAGATGCATCAACAGCATAAATAATTTTGTTATCTCATATAAATGTATTAGAATACAAAGTTACATTTGCAGTTAATGAATCAGTGTACCTGTTTTTGTATAATATAATGGAATAATAGGTGTAGATAGGTACCTAGATGGTACCGTAAAGGAAAAAAAGTAGGACTTTCTACAAAAAGAAATAAGATTTCTACCTAATTATGTCAAGTTTAGACAGTTAGAGACAGTTAGAGATAAGATTGCCAGTTCCACAGTAGGTACGAGATGAGGCGTTTGGTTGAATCTTCTACCTTCGACCGTAACTTCATTATCATCACTTATGACCAGAAGAAATGAGTGTCAAGCCGCGCTTCTACCTTCGGACTTAGGGCCGTATACCATCACTTGTCATCTGATAAAAGCTCTGATGACTTCCCTATTTTGAGATAGAAAAACAGATGACGGCGTATTTCGAAAGTCTATCTTAGGTAAATGGCGATTCTCATTCGGCTGCTATCGGCCGTCCTATCGGGTTGATTAACCAATGCATGTATTAGGCGGATTGCTTACGGTCCCATTCGAGCTGGCGGCGAGCCAGGCGTGACACTGGCTGGCAAAACAATGGGCACGGCTGCTACGAGAGAAATATCGATAAGTCGGAAGCGATATCAAAACATATTAATTTGTCACAAGATAATTAATAGTGGTTCGACATTGTATATACTCGTACGACCTCCTTAGTCGAGTGGCTTGCACACCGGTTTTCATGGTGTCGCTATCTCTGAGGTCCCGGGTTCGATCCCCGGTCGGATCAATTTAGAAATACCTGTTTTTCTATATTGTTTCGGGTCTGGGTGTTTCCTATGTATAATAATATGTATTTAAGTATATTAAGTATGTTTATCCGTTGTCTAGTTAACCATATAACGAGTTTCTTAAGGAAGCTTTTCTTGGGGCTAGATAATTGGTGTGAGTGTGGGAAACATTTATTTATTAAAATGAAAACGGATCTTTACGGATCTAATCGCGTTTAATTGCACGTTTAATGTTATTTAATTTAACTTGAGGTTTAGATCCCTTTAACCCACTTTTCAGAGTCCGTGGTCACAGAAAAACTGTTCTACTCCACCTTATTTTAAGTGGAAATTGAGTCCAGATGCAAAGACTCAACGACTGATGCAGCGTGGAAACAACGCAGCATCAGTCACTCTCACCCTGCCGACCTACGACCTACAAGGTTACATTTTAATCGGGTGCAAATAAACGCGAGGAGATCCGTAAAAATGTTTCATTTCAATTAGTGGTGAAAGCGTAAATTTTAGGACACATAAAGCGTTTATGCATTTCGATATCTCAGACAAACTTCGAAGTTCCAATTTTTATAAACAAATAGGCCAATTTTATTGAAATTTGGATAACGCAAGAGATTGTTAAAGATCTGAATGGTTAGTAGAAAAATAATTTTGTGGTGAATCACAAACGCTTGGCAAATACGAGTACGAGTTGGTGATAAATTATAAGCACACTTTGCCCAACCTGGGAGTTGAATCCAGGACTATGTTATACGGCCACCGAGGCCGTTTAATTATAAATCTGTATAATTAATAAAAAGATAAAGTATGTATGTTTGTTGGTCTGTAAAGGCTGATCTCCGATACTACTGATCCAATTTTAAAGAAATACTGAAAGAATGCTTTCCTTGCGGGTAACATAGGCTATAATTTATACTGATAAAAAAGAGTTATTATATTTCTATTTTTTATTGGGAATCAAAGTACTATCTTTTTTTCTTTTTTTTCTGGTTTCCACGTAAGATTAGCGTCGGGGTGCCAACCAGGTATCCCGACATTATGCTGAGTGGAGACCGATTCAACACCACTAGTTCTAAGTCTTTTGTCCATGTTGTTATTAATTTAAGTGGTTATAAATAAAAAAAATCTATTCTACTCTGTAAATTCTATTGAATTTTGTACATGAAAAAACAAAAACCACGTGGAAAGTCGCGGGAAAAGTGCTAGTTATAAATAAAAATATTAGTTTCTTGATATATAACATATTGTAATGATTAATTTTAATTAGTGTTAATACATGTATATGACTTGGACATTAGTCTGTCTAGAATAGGCTGGCACCTCACCTGTGGCGATGCCAATTGGTGAGTAACCGCCGCGCAATCAGTAGCTGCCGCGCCTCATTGTATAAGCGTGTTTTAATTGTGAACAAATTGCTAGCGACAAAGCTAATTGACCTGGTTTTAGTTCATCATCAGCTCATTTTATGTCTCCACTGCTGGGGCACGAGCCTTCCCTATGGATGGATAGGGAGAACGGGCCATAAACCACCACGCGGGCCCAAGGTGGATTGGTGGTTGTTAACGACTGCATGCTAATGCAGTCGAGACCAACGGCTATACGTGTCTTCCGAAGCACGGAGGAGCTCGAGATGGTAAATTATTGGTCACCCATCCGATGACCGGCCTTTGCGAAAGTTACTTTACCTCAGCACTCGCAGACTGGCGCGTTAACCACTGCGCTATCGAGCTCCTAACCTAACATGTAGAAATGAACATTTCATAACTTACTATAATCACCCTACAAACATTTCACTTCCGGACTCAGGGGGTCGACCGCCTTACTTTTTCGATTTCGATCGCTTTGAAGGCGAAGCGAGGAGGAGGCGTCATCTTGTCATTTCGAAAGCATTATCGAAAGCTATAGGCTGTAGCTTTCGATATTATTCGATATTATATTTCGATATTATATTAGAAAGCGAGGCGAGGGCTTCGCCTTCAAAGCGATCGAAAGCGAGAGAGTTAGGCGGTTGGGGGGCTGGTCTTGAATCTCTGACTCTTCAGGTTCCCGCCAAGAAGTCCTGCTTATCTTTAATGCGGCCGACATCTGTCAATGCCAATCCAAACTCACATTTTATCTTTTTTAATATTTCATTGCTTAGGATACAATCCGCGCAGCCTTAATAAAATTACGGTCGAATTTCGCCCACTGGGCGACCACTATAGTTAGTATAGATAGGACATTATTAACAGTCTTAGAGTTCCTTCTCCCACGTTTCATAAGCGTGGGTCGCTCTATATAAAGGCAGACAGTTGCCAAGTACTTACTTATCCTCGTTATGTACGACACAAAATATATATAACGCAAATATTGACACAAATATAACGGTTGTTATCCCTCTAAATTGTATATCTACCGAATCCTAAGTGCCACAGACGAATAAAAAGATTAAAGCTGACTGTTTTCATACAATACGGTTTGCATAAAACAGATGAATGGAATATTCCTTTCATTACACTTGAAATATGTAATTCTAAAAGATTCCCTCGTCAAAGGCTGCGTGGCAAAGATCAGATAATGTGATTTGTATTTGTACTCGAGTTGCTCCTTCGCTATCTTTAGAATTATTGGAATGATTTTAAGTATTCAAGTGGATACCTAGTTTACGTTTTCAAAGGCTATGTGTAGGTTTTCACGAAATGATGTTGTTCACGTGATGATGTTAACACAATCAATATAGTTTTCTTTGTTAGTACTTAAAAGTGTTTTCTCTTGGACTTGTTCATTATGGAACTGTAGATTGGTTTTTTGAAATCATAATCGCTACTTTGACTTTATTCAGATCTAGGTTTTCTCTCTTTAGGTAGTCTTATTCTAGTAAATAAAAATGATAAAGTCTCTTGAAGGTTGTCTGTTTAAAATCATAATCGTTACTTTATAATGATTACCATCTATATGTAGGTTCTCTCTCTTTGTAGATAGTCCTATTGCCCTAGTGCCTTAAATTGGACTACAACAGTTTTCAAAACAGGTTTTAAGGGTTTTACGAATCAAATATATATCGCACTGTTACACGAGAAATGGCAAATAGGTTTGCCATTTCTCGTGTCCACGTGGATACGCAGGATCAGCGGTCAGACAGGAACATTCATTTATAATATAACTGTATATAAACAGGAGGTCTTTGCCCAGCAGTGGGACAAGCCGGGCTGAATAATAGTAATAGTGAACAGGAGCAGCCAATACACAGGAACAGTGTTAGTTCTCACAAAAGTAACCGTTTTCACAGGTTTCACAACACTTTCACAACGGAAGTCTGTAGCGTGTTTCAGAGACGTATTTGGGCGGACTGGGATTTTCGGAATCCCACCGCTGCCACCAAAATGTTACACGAGAAATGGCAAATAGGTTTTTAAAAAAAATAAACTTATTAGCTGAAAATGAATTTATAAAAGAACTGGTATTTTTACATAGTAAATATAGACTTATTTTGGAGTTCCGACCCGTAACGAGTTATATGATGGACTGCCGCTCCGGGCCCCATGGAATCTGTATATATTAAAGATAGAGATGCTGACTCGGCAGCTATCCCGGTACATTGCAAGGGTATAACAGCACGAATAAAGTAAGTGGGAGCCTAATAAAATATAATCTTTTGTAACGATGTCTGTTGAAAATATTTTTTTTTTTTTCTTAACTTTTTTTATGTTAAGTCGCGACACAAATGCAGAACGATTCAATATTAACGTCACTCTGATTTCACAGATGCCCGCACACCACCCGCACAGACAAACAAATCCGAGACGTGATGTCGTAAACATTAAAAATATATAAAAATGTATATTATTTATGTATTTTGCCCTCCGCGAAAGTCACGCGATTAAGTCGGATCCCGTTGATCCGTATTGTAACTTTCTGCTGTTTTATTAAATGTTTTGCCTACCATTCGTTTAATATTTCTTTAGTAACTAGCGACTACCCGTGACTTCGCCCGCGTACCACCGTATCCCATGTTTTAAAGGGAATATTGGAAAATCCCGACATGAAGACGAACTTTTCAGTGTTTGATGTTTGTTCCAGAGTTTGACCATCAATCCGCATTTGACAAGCGTACTATAGTAATAACCAATTACTGTTAATTGTAGCGATGACTTGATTTCAACAATGGAGGCTGTGCACAGCTGTGGGACAGTAGGTGTTTACAATACCAAGATCTACGGTGAAACTCGTAATAAAACCGTAAATAACATTATATAAGGTCTATATTGTGGAAGCAACGAATTTAGCTTGTATAATAAGTATTTAAACACTTCAACTTACACAGTTAAAGCTCCATTTACGAGTAGTACCATTAATCAACCTTACATCTATTGTCTGTTGTATTTTATCAACCGAGGAAGTCTGAACAATAAGTGTAATAAGCTTGTTGACGTTCCTTTTTACTGGTCAGTAAAACGTTATATGTGAATCAAAACCCTCTAATTAGACATGATACTTGCACGCCATACAATGCACTAAGTACTAGTAGGTCCCTACCTAAGCACGTTTTGTGTCTTTTCGTTTTGTAGCACTCCATTTCACCCGATTCGTTAATGGTAGCCTTTAAGCTCTAATTTGCAGTTTCGTGATTTTTTAATTGGTGCTTGGGAGCTGGATGCAAGCAGGTTGCGGTCTGAATTCGCACCTCGAGAAGCCGCAGCTACCTATCGTTTTCTTTTTACCTAACGTTGATTATATACTGTACATACCTATATGACATTTATATAGGGTATGCCTTTGAGGGAAAGTAGTAGAAGGTAGAGACATTTTTGAAAGTAGCTCGATGGCATAGTCGCGTTTGGATTGCGGTTTTACAAGTTAAGAATCTTTTCAAAGTCACATCACCGGATGGTTGACTACACTATAAATAATACATTGAGCATTTATCCATATAATTATCTGGTTATATGGTTAGATTATAATATACTAGCTGACCCAGCGGACTTCGTACCGCATTTCGTTATTTTTTTTTAATATAGCCTATGTTACTCAGAGCTAATGTAGCATTCTAATGGTGAAAGAATTAAAATGTTTTTTGTTTTGTTTATACAATTTTAACGCAAATTTTGGTGAAAGAATTTCTTAAACCGGTCCAGTAGTTTTGAGTTTATTCGTTGCAAACATACATACATACAAAAATACAATGCTTTCCTCTTTATAATATTAAGTACTAATATATTTATATATGTATAGACGTTACGAATAGTTTGAGTGTGTGTAAAGTACTATCAAAATTAGAACCGCAGACTTTCATTCCTTAGCACAGCTAGGGTTGGCTGAAAGATTACTCTTATGGAGATAAGTCAACTTATCTATCTGTATACGAGTATACCGGTCTTGTGTAACGTGTGATTCAGTGTGTTTTTTTCTATGTAAATAAAATATTAATAATCCCGTTATTTGAATACAACGCGAAAGTTTGAAATCTTACAGTACTAAACAGCGTTTGGTTAATGTCCAAACAACATACAACATAGGTACCGACAACCTGACACCTAGTTTGACTGAGGCGCCGCGCCGCCGGAACGAGGGAACTATGCAAAATTTCAAGTTTCTAAGTTCAAAAGTTTGAGTTAGTTCAGTCGGCTTTAACAGCCTTACACAAAGGTTATTAGGTTTACCTAGTGCCTGGGTGTACCTAGACCTGAGGCGTAGATGAGCTTGTTCACTGTCGAGTTTAAAAGATTAATAGATGCTGTTTTGGAAAGTTGTCGCGTTTTAAGCGTTGGCTAAAATTTGATGTATTGTGACTGACTTTTTTGGTATGAATTGTTGAAAAGTGTAGTGAAATTTTTTAGGAGATTGTTTTTCTTTAACTAATTCAGTAAAAGAAAAGAAAAGAATAAATGTACACACGCATGCACATAACAACTTACCACAAACTGTCGAAATCCTCGATAAACTTCGATCTTTATGACTGAGTTATAAGGTTGAAAGGTTGGTTGATTTGAGGAGCTCGATGGCGCAGTGGTTAACGCGCCCGGTCTGCGAGTGCTGAGGTTAAGCAACTTTCGCAAAGGCCGGTCATAGGATGGGTGACCAAAAATGTATCATCTCGAGCTCCTTCGTGCTTCAGAAGGCACGTAAAGCCGTTGGTCCCGGCTGCATTAGCAGTCGTTAACAACAACTAATCCGCACTGGGCCCGCGTCGTGGTTTATGGCCCTCTACCTCTAATTATTTTTAATAGGAGATTTTATTTTGTTTAACGAGTCTCGGATGTCTCGAGAAAATTGCAGTGTATTTTTATTTCAATGGAAAATTCACGACAACTTCTAAAGTAAGTGTATTTGTCTTTGGAATTTTAATGTTATTTTTTATTATTTTAATGATAAAATAGAAATAAGGGAGTTGCGTAACAAAAGGGAGGCTTGCCAGGAGTGATTAACGACAGCAGTGAGCAGGTATGAAAGTGCATAGTTAGTTATTATCGATAATTAGGGTTACATTTACATAAACAGAAACTTACATCTGAATAAAAACACATTTAAACACAGTTACAGAGACTAAAGAAAATTTAATGAAAAAAAAAAGATGTTGAATAATTTCGGCGGGCTGATTAGAGCCACGATGGCTCAATTGGAAGAGCACCTGACCCGGTATGTCGGACGGGTGCGGGTTCGAGTCCTGCTCGTGGAAATTTTTTCAACATTTGTGTTTTTGTAATTGGTTCGCAACAAAATTTGCGTTAAAAATTATTTGAACATTTTATAAAATTTAATGAGCTTACAGAAAAAAAATACATCTGAGTGTTTCACGGCTGCGTCAAAATAGGTAGCCAATTCAGCATATGTCAGTTTTGGTGAGGTCATTGGTGACTAGGACTATAAAGTAACACTTAGCCGTTCGAATGGAAAGAGCAGCCGGGTATGAAACACTCCAAATCCTTCCTAGGCGAAAACGCCTTAGGACGTAGTAAGTTCATATGCGGAGGCAGTAGAGGGCAGGCCCGATTAACCATCGGTGCCTTGACAGGGCACTACGCCACAAAACAAATGCTCCACAGAATGCATCTATCAACAAATAGCTTGTGTAGGGCATGTGGGGAGGAAACGGAGTCAATGCAGCACCTACTGTGTGACTGCCACTCCCTGGCTAGGAAAAGAATGGAACTCCTGGGGTCGGCCTAACCGAAACTGGAGGACTTCAGGCTCTTCGCTCTTAAGGACGTTGCCAAGCTTATGGCATCTATCTTTGCAGATGAAGAAGAATGAAAGGATGGTGTTGCTACGAGAGGGAAACCTCGGCAGGCCCCACTAAGATAAGATAAGATAACACTTAGCCGTAGCTAGTTCTGTGTGTTAACATTAGTGTCTCAAGATGCAAGTACCAAACCACGAATCTATATTAAGCGTGCGACGGTGTCGTATACTATACTTCGAAACAAACTAAGTGCGTCCGTTGCGGCCCAGCTGCAGTGGGTATTAGTGTTACGTTTCTAATATACTTTCATACATTACATACAAATTCTTGGACGGCTAACTGAGCGCGATGCAGACGTTGCACTACGTTTGTGCTGAGATTACGGCTCAATCTGTGCATGTTCAACTGCCTTTGTGATACGTCTTAATTTGAATCGATCTTGTCGAGAAATGTGTCTATGCTTTATATTGCAAAACCAAAAGTCTAGAGGCTCATGCCTCGTCTAGTAAAAGGAACATGTGATGAGCCTTTTCCATGTCAACTTGGTACGTTCCAATCTAAAATTATGGTTCTGGAATACAACTCAGGGTTCTGAACCCTCGAAGTTAGCATAACGCATGAAACTAAATGAAACTGCACTTTACGAGTATAATTTTGTTTGTTGTAACATAACTTGATGTTGTTTCAATACAGCAATGGTTGATCATTATGGAGATCAGTGCAACCTGATGTTAGTGGTCTGGTTACAAAGGTGATGCTGTGAAAGAAATAAATTGTCTCATTATCTTTTCTATAACATTTCTGATAAAATATCAGACTTAGGAGTTAAGCGGGCTTAGCACAAGTCTTATGTTACCAGCAACTAAAACAATAATAAGATTTGAACCCGCGGCCGCGACTGCTACGTCAGAGACCGAGATTCTAAACGCTACCCTATAGTTGTGATTGAACAATGCCACCAATACTAAGTGGTTTAAAATAAACACGACTATTACTGCCTAATTTAATGTCAAAGCTATAGTGAGCCGTATGGAGCCGATGTGCACGTCCGTCGGTGACACACACGCTCTATTTCGGTTCGTGCGTTTCGAATGCTATCGCATAATATTTTATTTTCAGTGTGTACTCGTGTTTATTCGTAGATGACGTGAGCTCAGCTCTAGTAACTGTAGCCTTAGAGACAGACGCTCCGGAAAGTTACAGTAGAATGAGGTTGAGGTTGGGTTACAGATGGCACCTACAAACTCTGACGGTTATGTAGAGAGTTGGTGTGGTAAGCTTTGTGACTAAGATAAGATAAATAAACTTTATTGTACACCAAAACTAAAAAAAATATTTAAGTTTGAAGTGGGCCTGTCGTCGCGTCGTCACATATACATATCATAGATAGCACAATATATCATTTTTAACGAGAATAAAAAACAGGTAACATTATTTAAGATTTTAGCTAGATAACTGTATTCGTTTTTTTACCTCGCTTTTGCTTAACTTACTTAAAAAAAACAGACTGAAAATATTGCACTAAAAAGTAAAAAATTATTGCGTAGTTTAGTTTGTTCAATTTACTTGCAATTAACTAAATTATACTCAATCTTGTATTCTTTCTTAGGAAAATATATAGGTACAATTATTGTAATTTTTGGAGCCGCTGCTAAAAAATACAATTAGCCGGAGCTAAAAAATACAGTTAGGTAGGTACCTAATTGTAAGAGATTTGTGATACGACCGCAAGAGTATATACCGTAGAGCAGATATATAGAACGATCTGCGACAAGATTCCATTTGTTCATCTTTCCGAATGACGTGCCCCGCGTTTCCTTGGGGGTTATGTTTAGACGTACGGTTAGGTTTGTTATTTTTATTGTTTTATAGTTAAAAGGTGCCGCATGGCCATCTGTGTCGTGTTCCGTTTCAAATATATGATCACTGGTATATCAATGATTCATGCGAAATGTGTTGAATGAAATCGGTTCTAGTAAACATTTTTCCTAGCTATCTTTTGATACGATATGATGTACCGACGGACGTCTGCTAAAAACTTTAAGGATAAAGTTATATACTTATATAAAATAAATAAATAAAAATAAAATAAAAATCGTTTATTTTCAAACCAGAGTCCATAGATTGTTAGTACACAAAAACTTTAATCCTATGTTAGTAACAAAACAAAAAACAAAAAGATTGTTAGTACACAAAAAACCTTAATTCTATGTTAGTAATAATAATAACAATTATAAACACAAAACAATATTAAAAAAAACAACAAATTATTATTTTTATTATCAACCATTATTGTACCGATAGTCGTTTCGGCAAACGGTCTGATAGCGAAGAGCCTCGATCAACACCTAGAGAGGCTCTCGCTGAAAGGTTGGGTTAAGGGTCAGATGCAAAAGGCAGTACTCCTAGACACGGCACGTATTGTCAGAAGGTTCCTCACTCTGCAGTCCTGACCACTGGTAGCTTGGGCCCTGCCCCGCTGCTGGTGGTACTCTAGGATTAGGTTTTTATAATTTTTTATTGTTTTTATATTAAAATATTGTAAAAATCTAGTTTTAAGAAAGAAAATAAATAAAGGAGATAACAATAAATAAATAATAATAACTTACAAACCTCCTTTCACCGCCTTGCTTGTTAAACATGCAAAGCAGTTAAACGGGCAAAAAAGGGAATATCTCTATATATAACGTAACAATGTTTTTTTAACATAAGTTAGTTTTGTGTGAACTTGTAAATTTTAGTAGGTAGGCATGCTTCAAAATGCTTTTTTTATTATGTTTTACCTTTGCCATATGATATAAATATTAAATATTATATTATCTATATTATTATACTGCTTATTATCTTTCCGACAAATAATATAATATGGTTCTTGAATGTTAACGAGGTTTCCCGATAAGCAAATACATTTATTATTTTTACTACTGACTATGAGTAGGTGCTTTAAAACCTTAGAGTATTAAAACCCACATTAATTTAAATGTATGTATTGTGTAGCTACTCCATTGTTTACGTGTATTAACAAAGTATCTACTGTTTCCTTCGTTGTCCAATAGCTCTAGCATTCATACGTCAAACCAAATAAAAAAATGTATGCCCCTAAAAATGTTCAGTAAAACCTACTTACTCTTCCATAAAAGCTGCGTAATAAACAAAAAGAAAACTTGAAAACAAAATCTACCTTCGTCCATCTCACGTCTATAGAGGACGGTAAGCATAGAGAAAAAAAATTTACGTGTTGCTAATTTTATTTTGCAGGTAAATCATCGGTCGGGGATTACTTCGGTCTAGACAAGAAGAAGGTAGGACGAGGTTCGATACAAAACAAAGAGGAACTTCCAAAGCCTCGCAGGCGGCCGACTGCGAAACAAAATAAAAGTGGGGAATTGTGAAGTTCCCCTGCTCGGGTCTGTAATTTTAAGTCGGTGAACGAATCGGGCTATCGGAGTGTAGGAATTGCAAATCGACTCACGCTCAGCGGAGTGGAAAGACAAGGATGTATTTAAATTAATTTCGGCGAAAACAGTGGGGCGGTAAACAGTAGCTCGTCGGGTGCGCCGGGCCGGAATGGTGCGTGCTTCCGTTTGTTACGATTTTTGACATTTATAAGCATTTATGCTTGTTTTGATGCGTGATATAGTAAACACCAGTTATCTTGTTTTGTTCGTTTTTAGTCTGGACAAGATGTTTTGTATCTGTCTGACTGATTTCTGTTTTTTTTCTTGCCTAAATCGTACCTAATTAGTAGTATGGAGTAAATAACCTATACACTAGGTTAGTGATCACAAACCCGGCCTAAGTCTCGAAAAATATAAGTAACCAAGTTAAAATACTCGAGCCTACACATTTCAGAAGGCATGATAAGATGTATAAGCCATTGGTACCGATTGTTGTTATGCTAGCAGTCGTTAAAATCCACTAAACCGCTTCTATTGGAATGCTGTAATTATTATATGGAACTTTTAGTTATTATAATTATACCATAATATTATGATGACCTCCGGTTATTGGACCGATTCATAAGAAATCATGATCATCAGCATAGGCTCATAGAAGAGTAGCTTCCGTTAGACTTTTGAGCTCTTACATGAAAAGTAGCACATGGAAATACCGGGCCACAACCAGCTTAATCACTACGCTTGCTAAATGCGGGTTGGTGATTACAAGCCCAGACTATGCGAAACATACTTTGTCCGACCTGGAAATTGCACCCAAGACCTTTGGGTATCGGTTACCGAGGCAAATTGTTAATAAGTATTTGTTAACCGACCTCAAATTATTGTTAATTGTTTTGTTTATTTATCATCAGCTCATTTTATGTCCCCACTGCTGGGGCACGAGCCTTCCCTATGGATGGATAGGGAGAACGGGCCATATACCACTACGTGGGCCCAGTGCGGTGCGGTGGTTTTTAACGACTGCGAATGCAGCCGAGACCAACGGCTTTACGTGCCTTCCGATGCGATGAGGAGCTCGAGATGATACATTTTTGGTCACCCATCCGATGAGCGGCCTTTGCGAAAGTTGCTTAACCTCAGCACTCGCAGACCGGGCACGTTAACCGCGGCGCCATCGAGCTCCTCACAGTTTTGTTTATTAAATCTCAAATATAGGTACACATTTACAGACAGGTAGTAACCTAACGATTTATTATCGATCCGATTCGAAAACGGCGAATCTAGTAGGAAACGGGGGCACGTAATAGTGCATGATGCCATTCCGTCTAGAATACCTCTGACGGAAGAATCCTTTAAGTTTCTCGCCGCCCATCCCCAAAAAGACTAAAAATGCCAAATCTGAGGCAAATAGCAAACTAACGATTCGAACATAAGGTAAATAAACATTTTAGTGTGCAAAATAATACCGTTCCACATAAGACGCTGAATGTTATTTGGCTATACATGTTTGTCGTGACTTTTGAACTACCAAAGCTCCTTGTGTACTCCGCATGTTATCTGCAAACACAACCAGTTCGTGCGAACTCCGTTGAGCGCCAAACCTCCTCCCAACCTGTAAACAACGCTGTCCGAAACCAGTACGTGCCACGTTGTCTAGATTTAATCTACGTTGTTTATCAAAACACTAAAACTTGTAGTTGGCTACGGATTCAATAACAGTTGGTACACCGGGTAAGCTTGTACTTTGATTGACGTACAAATAAATGTTCAACCATATGCCATATACTTAAAATTCAAAGTCTATTGAAGAAATTTTACAGGTTGTCTTATCTTAGTGGGGCGTGCTGAGGTAGAGGGAAACCTCAGTAGTAGTAACCGTAACAGTAACCCGTAGTAACACTTCGACCCATCGGGATCTTTTGTGCAACTCCGTCCTTTCACTCTTCTTCCTCTGTAAAGGTAGATGCCATGCGTTTGGCAACGTCCTTAAGGGCGAAGAGCCTGAAGTCCTCCGGTTTCGGATAGGCCGACCCCAGGAGTCCCATTATTTTCCTAGCCAGAGAGTCGCAGTCGCACAGTAAGTGCTGCATTGACTCCGTTTCCTCTCCACATACCCTACACAAGGTATTTGTTAGGGTTCCGTAGCCAAATGGCAAAAAACGTCTGTCTGTCTGTCCGTCCGTATGTCACAGCCACTTTTTCCGAAACTATAAGAACTATACTGTTGAAACTTGGTAAGTAGATGTATTCTGTGAACCGCATTAAGATTTTCACACAAAAATAGAAAGAAAAGAATAAATTTTGGGGGTTCCCCATACTTAGAACTGAAACTTAATTTTTTTTTCATCAAACCCATACATGTGGGTATCTATGGATAGGTCTTCAAAAAATATATTGAAATTTCTAATATCATTTATTTCTAAACTGAACAGTTTACGCGAGAGACACTTCCAAAGTGGAAAAATGTGTGTCCCCCCCCCCCCCTGTAACTTTAAAAATAAGAGAATGATAAAACTAACAAAAAATATATGATGTACATTACCATGCAAATGGTTTGAACGAGATCTAGGTACGGAACCCTTCGTGCGCGAGTCCGACTCGCACTTGGCCGGTTTTTGATAGATGCATTCTGTGAAGCATTTGTTTTACCTACAACAGTAAAAGTAAATTACATTTCGATATGGTCGAGTTGCAAAGCGCTTGATACGATATGTGGAGGTCTTGGGTTCATGTCTTAGTAGTTTGAGTAAAGTGTGTTTCGGATTTTTTGTACCGGCTTTGTGATTTCCAACCCACATTTTGGCAATGGTGATCTTCTAGCGCACGTTGCATATCTCTTGTTGCTACATCATCTAATAAATGGAATAGTCTACCAGCGTACGATTTTCTTCCTTCCTATGATTATGGGGTCTTTCAAACGAGGCGTAAAGAGCACCCTTGTGGGCCGGCACAGTGATGGTGACTGATGCTTCGTTGTTTTCACGTCGCTCCAGCTGTCTTCGCAACTGGACTCCATTGCCTATCCATCTCAAATTCAAATTCAAATTCAAAATAATTTTATTCAGTTTATGCTACAAGTAGCTCTTGTGAATGTCACTATGCCATCGGTTCGTAAGTCTACTCTGGGCGGAGATCTTGTACTGAGAAGAACCGCCAAGAAACTCAGCAAGTGTCCAGCTCTTTTCTCCCTTACAGCGTCAAAAATATTGGAAAATGCCCGATCGTAGCAAGACACTTTCCATTACAAATAAACACAGAACATAGTTATAGAGGACAACCACAACATGTAAAAAATAATAATAATAATAATAAACAAAAAAAAATCGAATCCAATCTAATTAGGTACATATAAAAAAGTGAAGAGATTTAGCCAATACCCATCAATTGTAGTAATGGCTTCATTTCAATGATGGAGACCTTATGCTAATTATTATGGTGTTCATTAGTTTTACATATATCTATGTACCTGTTAACTTTCTAAACAATATGGCCGCTGGTTGTTAGTCTGTCACTCGCGAAAATTGTACTTTTTTTTGACGCGTATAACATATATCGTTGAAATCGGTATTAATAAATCAATTGACTTAAAAGGCATGTTACTGCCTTCATCCGTGTTGTGTCTAAAGTCCGGGCAGCTTATCAATGATGAAACGTAACAAAACGCCCGGCTATGTGGGTCGACTGTCAAATTAACAATACAGCGAAAACAATAAGCGCTGCTTTGTATTTTGTTCGCTTTATTAAACTGATGAATTGTCAGAGACCAATAGATTTTTTTTGTCGACTTCCTTTGTTTACTTTTCATTAACCCTTGGCTCGCCAATCTGTGATGGGTTGAAAATAATTAAATTAAAAATGTCGATAATCCTGTAAAGGACGGCGTGGGTCGGTCTTGACTAACAATGAAACAGATGACAAAAAATTAAAAATTTCTGCGGCAAGATTGTGGAAAACTGCCGTTCGTTATAAGGAAAAAAAGGTGCATTTGCTATGACAACTATTAAAACCGGCCAAGTGTCGGGCCACGCGCAGTGTAGGGTCTCGTAGCCCATTTGAATAATGCGTATATTTTTAAATGGCTCATATACTTAAATGTAGATACTACCGGTTTCACATACCTGACAACGTTATTTAATTAGTTCTCAATGAGGAATTTGTACTGCGCCAAGTACATTTTATAAGTTGATCGACTGTTACTCGTAAACTTGTAAAGCCTATTTGGCTGTGATAGTTTTCCTTTTAACTTATTACACAACACTTATACAACTACCGTGAATCGCGTATCCAAATCAACCATTTGGCTGGCAGGGGGGGACGGGGGACGGACACACTTAACTGTAACAAAATTTTGCACTTTCAAGCTTAATAGTTCACAAACAGATGCCTCAATCAAAAAACTGTTTTTACAAACTCGAAATATTTTTATTTTTATTATATTTCTATTATTGATAAGTGAAGTCTTGTTTGATATTTTTTTAATACCTTGCTGACTGCAATTGCTTTAAAGAGGAAAATATTTAATGATTATGTAGAATTAACCGTCCCAATACGTATTTTCTACATGTATAAAACATTTACCTACCCTTTTACTACAAAACAGTGTTTAAAGTTAAACAATGGCTAAATATGTGTATAAAATATTGTGTCTCTAATAATACTAGTGGTCGCCCAGTGGTCGCAATTCGACCGTAATTATATTAAGGCTGCACGGATTGATTGTATTTGTATTGATTGATTGTATCCTAAGCAATAAAAAATTAAAAAAGATAGAATGTGAGTTTGGATTGGCATTGACAGATGTCGGCCGCATTAAAGACAAACAATACGTGTGTGTCAAACACATGGTAGTATGTGTAATGTTGTTTTTGTAAATAATTTAAAAAAAATATTAACATTCGGATAACCTTTTCTATATAAACTATAAGTGTGCGAAATTTCATACTCCTCCGTCCGCGCAATTTTCGTAAAAACGGGTACAATGTTTTTGCTTCACGTATTAATATATAGATTAGCTAAAAGTGACAGCATCTGTTTTGAGCAATGTCTAACTTTAGCCATCGTTTTGTGGTAAAGCAGAAAGTCTTCAATTGCGTCTTAAATTCTCAAGAACTCGCTATACGTGTAATACCGCAAATACCAGAATTAATATGATAAAAACATTTAAGTTAACTTACAAAAGATAAAAATAAACTACTTTACAGTAAAAATTACAAGAAGGGCCACATTCCACGTATTAAATCATAGTTAGTGATTTAATAATACGCAGAAGTTAGCTACGATTGCCACATGCAATCAAACTGATTAAAAACTCCTCAGATTTTCACTTTTGATGATGCTGTTTTGTTTTTGATTCTTCTCACTTTAGGAATATGACAAGTTTGTAACGAGTTTCAATGTTAGCAGATGATCTTGACAGCTTTACTTAAGGCGAAGGGTAAGGCACACTAGCGCCACCAATTAATAATTTGACAATTACTAACGGACCGGATCTTTTTTTAAACATTGCGTACCGTCCGACAACAGGGAAGCATCCATAGTATTTATTTCATAATTGTGCACTACTTTTTGTTTCGTGGTTTATTCACAAAACGGACTATCGCATTTATTCACAAACAATGGTCACTGTTGGTGTTAGCGAATGAATACAAAAACAAACCTAAAAGTAGTGCACAATAAATAATAGATGTTTGCCTAGTGTCGGAAGGTCCGCAATGTTTGAAAAAAAATCCAGTTTAGCAGTTATCAAATTAAATCTGTTAGCGGCGCTAGTGTGCCTTACCCTTCGCCTTAATCAACGTTCGAGTAGCGATCTTGCGAGTTAAGCAACTTTACAAGGCCGGATCACCGGAAGGGGGACCAAGCTAAAATACTCGAGCCTACACACTTCGGTAGGCATGATAAGATGTATAAGTCATTGGTACCGGTTGTTGTTATGCTAGCAGTCGTTAAAATCCGCTAATCCGCGTCTATTGGAATGCTGTAATTCTTACTTTTACCTACTTAATATAATTATACCATATGCTTTCCGCGAAGTGGGGCACCGCTGCATTGTAATACGGGTTTTCTCAAAAAACTATTCCAGGCACCAATCTCTCACAGTATTACTGAATCATAAATAATTGTGAACAATAGACTTAAGAGTTCCTAAAAAAAATATATATTTGAACATTTTATTTGAACATTTTAAGAGTTCCTATTTGAGAGTGAATATATGCATTGATTATAGATCTAAACGCGTTTTTTTACACATTAAATTGATTCAATGTTTATCCTGACGTTTTGAACTCTTTGCAGGGTCCGTGGTCACAGGGAGACTGAAGTGTTGGTCGTCTTATAATTAGCTGGTAGCTTGTATACCCTCATTTTAATTTTATCACGTGCGTTCCGTTTCACGCAGTTAGAGCTCACTCCTTTGGTCTGGCAGTATGGTGTTGGGGCTGGGATTTAAACTATCCAACCATCTTCTCTATTGAAATTAGGATGTTTTTTATTTTAAATACCCTATCGTATCATCCCTACAAACGGTTCGAAACGTCAGGATAAACATTAAATCAAATTAATTTGTAAAATAAACGCGATATTAAGATAAAGTAGTTTCATTTCTATGTGTAGACACTTTAGAAAACAATATACATTTATTTCATATTGCATTATGTTCTGGAAATTCCTGAGACCAACAGCAGTGATTATGATGATCATACGCTATTGCATCGGCAGCTGAACATACAATCATTTTGCCTGACTTTATATCCACGAAAATATAAATACAGATGTTGAAAGGGACATAACATTTATCTGCCAGTTCTGTCTGCCTTAAATTTCACATTCAGTAGCCTATTAGCTCGCTCCAATCAGCAATTAGCCAAATAATATCAGTAAAAGTCGATAAATAACAAGAACATTATGTAAATCACTGCGGAATGGGCAAGTTAAATAAATTATTTGTGAATGAAATATGTACGCGTCTATATCTCTTTTGGGGAGCGTAAATTATACGGTGGTGGAACTTCGATAGAGTGGCTTGCGCGTTTTGAATGCCGATAGCAAAAGTTGAGCAACTTTCCGCTGTGGCTATTTTGCCGATGCTTCTACAAATATATTTTTTCCCGGCATTAAAGTTGTCGAAGTGCTCTTTCAGGCGAGCTTTTTCTAAGTAGTGGTGCCTTTAAATAAGTTTGATTAGAAACTTGTAAAGATGTCTGATAAATGTCTATATATATATAAATGTCTATATAAATGTCTATGTCTGATAAACAATGTTATTCATTGATCTTTTATGTACTTATTTTTGGATGTTACAGCAGTCGGACGTGAGATGATGATGATTTACACTTTTAAATATTTAATTTCAACTTTTCCATATAATCTATTTTCAAACTGAAATGCATAAAAGTAATATCTCAACTCTAGCAGCATAAACTTGACCGTCTCAAAATAAAACTAAATTATGACTTGCATCGAGATTTTATCGTCCGCTGCCATCCGCTTTAACAAAAAATAAATTTCGTCTAATGAACTCGAGTTGACTACTACTGGTGGCTAAAAGTTTTAGTCGATCTCTTTTTAATAAAATGAGGACGAATATTAGCTTATCTATATAAATAAAAATGACTTCCGATCGACTGCACAAAATTGGATAATCCTTTTTTTTGTGTTCTGTACAGAAGAAAATTAAAAGAAAAAAAAAATTTTTTTGCGTTCAGAAATTTGTCTTTTTCACAAATATAGGTATGTAGGTGATACGAAGTTCACCGGGTCATCTAGTTTTTTATATTTAACACCTCTTTGGATACTTAGCACACACTCGCAACGAAGCTAGTGATATTGCTACATAGTAATTTTGCCACATGTTGTCATGTAGTCATGAACCTCGTCATTTTGCTAATAACATGATGTTTTGCTACATATAATCATTTTCACGCAGTTATTTTACTAAGACATTTTATATTTTAATTTTGGACATCAACAAAGTATGGTTTTGTACATTTTTGTAGTCAACTTTTTTAATGATCAGGTTGTTTACGCCAAATTTTTCTAATAAGTATACAAAAAAATTGAACTACGCGCCTTTTTTAAGAGTTTTTAATTAAGAATTTGTTATTGACATCTAAGTAATGATCGCACCAAACTTCTAGTCCTCTCTGAAGTTGCTTCGCGCAGCTGTACACTGTCAGGCCCTACCGCTCGTCCCCGCCTTCGTCCTGCTGACGCCTATTTTTTACTACTGCGACGCGAATCGCGCCAACTTCAGAGGGGACTAGAAGTTTGCCGCGATCTGTACCTACTATTACTTCTACTTCTATGTCATAACTCCTCCTAGCCGCAAGGCATCGTCGTACCTCATTACCATTTTGCTTGCTAAGCTGCGGTCTCCACTCCAAATTAATCATACCGAGTAG
This sequence comes from Eudonia mercurella, assembly GCA_963082485.1. Lineage (NCBI taxonomy): Eukaryota > Metazoa > Arthropoda > Insecta > Lepidoptera > Crambidae > Eudonia > Eudonia mercurella. Next base: position 11,590,573 of record OY720041.1, read on the forward strand.
ATCGGGTACCGGTATCGTTATCGGTCCTTCGGTCCTAACCCCAGGAGTTATAACTTTAAAAGCTTATGTTGAATAAGACAATTAAACTAACCAAGTCCCACAATCTTGTGTTTGTATACAAACGTGTAACCTATTTGGATTGTTATGGCGGACATTCTTTGGACGGTACTCCAAATAACTTTATTGATCAGTGTAATGGCGCAGTTAACTTTTGATGGTCATGCCATAACGCGGTCCGATGGTATTTACATTGTTCAGCCTCTGGATGCTCGGTTTTATCGCCCGTACCTGTTTGCGAACGTTTGGGATATCTACTTGAAACAAAAGCGTTGAAGATCTTTGGCATTGAGAATGTATGAAGGTTCACATCTTTGTTGCCGCTTTCGTGGTGTGGTTAGAAAGCCAGAGGATCCGGGTTTTTATATCCTACAGTGGGGTACATGTTTGTACTCGATTAGGTTGGCTTTTTTTAAGTTCGCCTGGCCATGATATAAATGTTAGTAGCATTTCTCTAAGAGCCAGTTCCTCAGTCTGTAGTTAACCCGCCATTGGTGACGTGATTTGACTTCGTTGGTGACCCCGGTCTCACGCACCGGGGTTTTTGACTACGAATTTTTCTGTAATTTACAGTTTATGCTACTTTTCATTGGAAAGGTTATAAAATTTGATCTTTATATTGTCAATAAAACATAGGTAATTGTCAATAAAACATAAATCAAATATCTTTTATTAGCATTAGACAAGATCTTTGGATTATTTGCATTATTCACTAAAATTATAAGGTATTGTACAATGTTTTTTTAAACTGCATGCACGGTCTCACGCACCGGGTTGGCGTCAAAACTATGTGACGTGCGCCCGCGTCGCTGTCTCGGGGTAGATAGACTGGCGATAGGTGGCGTGGAATTAGGCAGCTACTCCAAACCACAGTGTAATTCGATGAACGGTGACAAAAATATTTGATTTCTTTTAACTACCCGGTCTCACAGACATCTAGGTCACTAATGGCGGGTTAAGGATTCCGGGTGACTTGCAGTTCCACACGGAATTTACCACTTTATCATCATCACTTAAAATAAGATGAGATAAAGGCATAAAGGAATTATTAAAAACAGTGCTGTGTATTGAAATACTTATATGTTCACATTACTTTTTGTTTTTACCGTCCGCGAAATTCTGGCATACAAAGTTTTCCTATATTAAATTTATTACCAAGGACCATAAGTAATTTCTTTACTGTATTACGCTCAAATCCGTTGAGCCGTTTCGGTTTGATCCAGTTATAAGCATCCGAAGTTTCACAGAGAACATTAGTAGGAATTTCTCATGAGAAAACACAATATAGAGCTTAGAGATAACATTTGCGTGGGTGACCTGATTTGTATTTACATATATTTACATAGGCGTAAATTTAGCCCTATAGTTAATTATCAAGTTTTTTCTGATTTTAAAATACTTTTTTAATTACTGTGCTTTTGCTTGAAATTTTGTGATGTAATTTAATTTGAATTTTATTTTATGTGACAGTGTAATTTTATTTTGAATTATTTATTTGTATTAAATTTTATTGAATTTAATTGATTGTTATTTTATTTGTTTAATTGTATTTTATTAAGTGTAATTTAATTTAATTGATTTAATTTTAATTTCTGTTTTTTTATATTAATTGTGTTAATGACCCAAGTTGGTTGAAATAAATTGATTCATTTATTCATTCATTCATTCATTCATTCATTCATTATCGTTACAAATCAATTATGGTAATTCTTATATTCTTTTACTTTTCTCCATTAATGTTATTCTATTCTTTAGTTAGACAATACTATATAAATGTTGATCTGAAGTGTATTAAGAAAATAATACCCAAAATCATTTTCATTTTTGTTACGAATGGGTTACCTAGATAAATATTTACTTTCCTAAATCAAAATCACAAGCAGCAAAGTTTTTGCAACGATTGTTAATAGTTTTCCATAATAAGGAGGCAGTTGTATTCCTCTCAATCAAGTGATGATATATGATTGCGTATCGGCAAACGTAGTGTAGGACTCCCTCAGACTAGGTGGAGCGACGATCTTCGCAAGGTGGCTGGCAAGAGCTGGATGAGGGTAGCCGCGGATCGTGCTCGGTGGCGTGCACTTGGAGAGGCCTATGTCCAGCAGTGGACTAGTATAGGCTGATGATGATGATGATGATGAAGTGATGATAAAGCCAAAGGTGGAAGCGCACTTTATCCCGAATTCACAACTACTGAGGAACTGGCTTAAAGCCTTATCATCAGCGAACATCAGGTAAGAAACACCAACGATAACGCACTACATCACCGGCTCATTTTTATCTCATCTCCCTACTGCTGGGACACAGCCTTCCCTATGGATGAATAGGGAGAACGGGCCATAAACACCACGCGGGCTCAGTGCCGATTGGTGGTTGATAACGACTGCTAATGCAGCCGGGACCAATGACTTTACGTGCATTCCGAAGCACGGAGGCGGACGCATTAACTCAGCATCTGATCATCATTACACATTCAAAAATGTTCAGTCTGGCTTCCATCCGCGGTGATTCATCGTTTCAAAGTTACTGTTTAATAATAGCGAAGTCCATTACGCGTCCAGATTTTTTTTCCCCCACCCAATTGTTTGAGCCGCTAGCCGTGAGTTAGTACGCGACAGATGCGTGGACTCGCATTCTAACGACCAGAATAGACCACCGAAACGATACGAAACTACGAGCCGATGTTATTTGTTTATATTATTATATCTGTTGGTACGCTTTAACGTTTCATGACGTGTCTATACGTTTCGTAGCACGTGTAAACTTCGAAGTTAGTGATGTGATATAACAGGTATGGCTGTTGGCTATCACCATCACTGCTTATCTTATTTAGGTTCGTTGCAAGTTAGTTGACCTATTTGAGTTCTTTGTACAAATGTAAATTTTAATTTTTTTTTAATTATATTATATTAGCAGGAAAGAAGAATGCAATTTTGTGCAAAAAAAAATGCAGGAAAAAAAATTGAAATGAAAAAAAAAACGACAAAAAGCTCGAAAAAAAAGAAGAACAATATCAAATTTAGAAATAATAAAATTAAGAAGACACCAAATCAAAATCCGCTCATGACGACAAAAACCGTAGACAAAACAAAAGACAGTTGACAGTTTAAATCTATACTAATCTATACTAATATTATAAAGAGGAAACCTTTGTATTTTTGTATGTATGTATGTTTGCAACGAATAAACTCAAAAACTACTGGATCGCTTTAAATAAATAATAAATAAATAAAATACATTTATTTCGACCACTTTAGATCATACAGGCATTTCATTGAATTCATTATTAATAATATAACAAAATCAAATTTAATAATATAATTTAAATCACAATTAGAATCAAATTTAAAATATTCTTTCACCACTAGAATGCTACATTAGCGCTGAGCAACATAGGCTATATTAAATAAAAAGAAGGAAAAAAAAGCAAAATTAACTAAAAAGTATTTACTTTGTAACACGCACTTAAGATACAAGTCGAGAAAAGGAAATATCTGCAGGCCCCATAAGATTAAAAATACGAAATTAAAAAAATGGAACTCCACTCTCGCTTAAACTCTAGTATCTTTTCTGTACAATTAAGACTTTGTATGTGTCTTTTAATATCACCAAACGTTTGTGAGAGAAAAAAAATATTTTCGTTTTTGTCAAATCTTTTGAATCAAGCGACATCACACGTATATTCATCTTTCAACTTCAAATTCATCTTTCAACGCCGTTTTCTGAGCGTTTGATCCTATACATTATAGCTGTTATAACGTAAAGAGGCGGTGACACGCTTCTATTAACAACTGCATAATATATAGAGACTAGTCTGGTCGCCCAGTGGTCGAAATTCGACCGTTATTTTGTTAAGGCTGCACGGATTGTATCCTAAGCATTGAAAAATTAAAAAAGATAGAATGTGAGTTTAAATTGGCATTGACAGATGTTAGCTGCATTAAAGACAAACAATACGTGTGTGTCAAATTCATGGTAGTGTGTGTAGTGTTGTTTTTGTTGATTTAATGTATTTTTTATGCATAATTTAAAAAAAAAATAACATTCGGATAACCTTCTCTATATAAACTATAAGTGTGCGAATTTTCATACTCCTCCGTCCCGTGCAAGTTTCGTAAAAACGGGTACAAAGTTTTTGCTTCACGTATTAATATATAGATACATACTAGCATCCGCCCGCAGCTGCCCTTGTATGAAATTCAGCCTTTTTTATTTATTTATTTATTTTTAACCGGGAATCTTAGGTTCATAGATAAATGGGTACATCCCGTTTGGACAACTTCACGATAAGTAATCCTAAAAAAATTATAAGTAAACTTATATTTATTCAAACAAATATATTCTATAGTATATTAATACGTGAAGCAAAAACTTTGTACCCGTTTTTCGAAAATTGCGCGGACGGAGGAGTATGAAGTATCGCACACTTATAGTCTATATAGAGAAGGTTATCCGAATGTTAATATATTTTTAAAATTATGCATCCACAACAATCAACAAAAACAACATTACACACACTACCATGTATTTGACATACACGCATATGTATTTGACACACCCGTACTGTTTGTCTCTAATGCGGCCGATATCTGTCAATGCCAATCCAAACTCACATTCTATCTTTTTTAATTTTTCATTGCATATGATACAATCCGTGCAGCCTTAATAAAATTACGGTCGAATATGACCACTGGGCGACCACTAGTTATTATTATAATTACCTACGACGATTCTTTTCATTTTAACTTAGTAAGTTTGTATGAGATACAGAAATGAATAAAGGCTGTATGTAATTAGTAAGAAATGTGTCCGTGCAGCCTTCATAAAATTACGGTCGAATTTCGACCACTCAATTTCAATTAAATTAATGTTTAAAGTAAACGCGACTAGATTCGTAAGTTTCAATTCAAAGCAACAAAATTCATGTTCTTTTATATATTTATAATTATTTTCTAGTAATTTAACTCGTTCTGGCTCAATTCAGTCAGTAAAACAACATCTTGTTGTAAAATGCCAATTGCTCTGATGCCAATATGTATTTGTATGTTGATTGTGGTGTGAAATAAAAGTTACTTACTTACTTATTTACTTACTAATACAGCTTTTATTTAAAAAATTCTATATTTTAATTGATGTGTTAGATTTATTTTTCTCCCCGACTGTACTACTCGAATTATGGTTGTCCAAACGCAACTAAATGTATGAAATATAAAAAGTTTTTTTGTGTAGGTATTTTATTAGGTTTACGAAACGGGAAGTTGTCCAAACGGGAAGTACGCAAACAAATAATCTTACATACTTACATATACGTTTATAAAACAATATTTGTTAGTACATACCTAGGTGCCGTAGTAAGATTTTATTTTACACGTACCGTACATGCCGGCGAAGTGTGGCACAACACTGTCTGGTAACTGACCTTTGAATCGCCGGCATACGAAAGTGGATAGATAGTCAATCGGCACTCTCACTTCAATAGAATTCAAAATAAAATGAATTTAATTTGTTTTTATGACTTACCTAGCCGGTAAATAATTATACGACACGACCTGGATACGGCCACCGCAGCCCATGGTAGCTTGCGAAACCAAGGGTGTTACGCGTTTCGTGAGCCGTGAAAGACTTTCGAGTACTCGGGGTCCCGCCCAGCGGCCTTGTGTGCGGTCGGTTGTCCCTGGCTTTAAGTGGGTCGGGCAAACCATCGATCGCCTATCTCCGTACACCTCCCGGCAATTGTCCATTGTAACAACCCCCGGTCGAGACGATACGTAACCAGATTTTCCAGGGCTAAAAAAAAACCATTCTTACACACCTCCCGGCAACTGCAACGAGTCGAGAGAACTGGTCGAGAGGGTCTTTGAGTAGAATTAAAAGGGTTACCTACCTACTAGATGTGTTGATATGAAAAGGCATTACCCCGGAATAGAATATAGATGACAATCTCAAGCTTCTGATCCGCTCTTTTTCAAACCATCTCTGTGCAGTAAGTCACCTCGTACTCAAACCCCATTTTTACGTGAAAAGAGGACCAACATACAAACAAACTTAAAATACTAGAGACTTAACAACAATTAACAGACACATATGGGTACTGAATATTTCAGGGTGATATTTCACAATATGAAAAAACACAAATATTATACAATAGACGTAGTGAGACGTAGTAGTTTGAAAAAAAGATTACATGTAATCACAGTTAGAGATCATCAGATGCGATCCGAACTACTCGGAGAATCTAGTAGTAGTAGGGAATAGGGAAACACACAGTAGAGTGATGCCATTCCCTCTTGAAAACCTCTGATGATGTTTCGATCAACTGCTGCAACAGCTTGGGGAACCCTTCAAGTTTTCGCCGCTCTCAAAAAGTCCGTTATCGCTGAAAATGTCGTCTGAACCAATCAGCAAACTCTATTGAAAAAAAGGCTATTTTAGGGTGAAAACCATTGGTGCTAAGTAATCGTGAATATTAATTGAAATCTCTGAGTGCGGCAGATAGTGCTCGCGACAATGATTTATGCATTATGTTTGTTCTTTGAAAAAAGTGAGTGAGTGTACGGTTCTGTTAGTACTTTACAGAGCATTTTATAAGCAGAAATAGAAGCACCATTTTAAAACCTTTTATGGGACGAGTTTGTATTATTAAGTTGAAGTTTTATTACCTCATATTTGATCACCGAAAATGTAAGTTATGGATAATTACGGTAAAAGTAAGGAAGAATGAAAGGTTATTTTTAATTCAAGCATAATTAAAGCAAACTTTTCATGTCTCAATGATTTAGGTACTTCATTCATTTAGTAGATTAACTGTTTTCATTCAGCGAAAGACGCGAGATCAATTTAAATATTATAAAATATATTTTTGTCAAGTTCAAACCGCCTTCATTTGCTCGTGGGATCTATTAGTAGATGTGTCTAGTTTTATTTAAAGATATAATTCTAAATGCTTCCCGTACGGCATCTTAGCGTGCCCCGAAATAAACTTAGTTAAGAATCCGAAACTCTTTGTACATACGACGATAATATTTTACCCGCAATTTGGCAAACGCCCAGAATGTGACGGAAAAACAAAACATGAGTCTAAACTGTTGTATGTAAGGTATAATCACGACATTTCGTCATTTAATGTTTTCGTAGTAAGCTTTATTGCGAGAGGCGTACGATTCATTTTGGTATTTCTATTAATTAACCTGAAAGCTTTTGTGCCCAAGAGATTGCTAGTAAATTACATTCATTTTTACTTTTTTTCCGCGCAAACAACATGGTAACAGTGGTTTGTACGGTTTAATGAGGTTAAAATATAAAGAAGCAGCATTAACTCTCATCATACACAATAGAGGCATGTTTCTAGGCCTGCCGCTAAAAAGAGGTGAATAGGGAATAAACAAAATAATAAGAATAAGAATAAATTTATTTTCTGCATACAACTTAATCTAAACTCTTAAATTTTTTAACAACATTTGTTTACTATAATATAATGCACTTCAAGTGTACCGCTTCCAATAGCAGCGTCTTAAAGGACCACCGCGGCGCCGAGGGCCGAGCCGTAAAAGACTTTCGAGTCTGTTAAGCATACTGACGGCAATGGAAGAGGGAGCAAGGACGACGCAGTGACACGAACGACACCGGCGACTGCCGGACAATGACGTCGGTCTAACTATCGGTTTTCAGCTCGTACGCGCGTCCTAATTTTATAAATTGTATTTAATCCGAATAAAGGAATTTGTCTGTTTCTACGGTGTCTTATTTAACTAGGCATCGTCGTAAACAGAGTCTTTCAGGTGTCTTTGGCAGGAACCAGTGATCGATATTTTTTTCTTTAGGTAATCATTAGAAATACGGGTGCTGACCCTTACTGATTTTAGTTCAGTCTTCAGCAACAATTGAAAACAGTCTAACTGTCATTCCGTAAAATTTTAATGAAAATCCATGTTTTTTTTGGCAACGAAAAATGTGTCACACATTTGGTTTAAAGTGTCGAACACTATGCCACTTTCCTTTTCAAGCTCCCGCCCAGCAGCCGACGGATGTCCCTGGTTTTTAGTGGGTCGGGCAGATCATCGCTCATCCCCACATACCTCTTGGCGTTTAACAATCTGGACGAGACAGTCTGTGAGCAAATTTTAAAGGGTTAAAAAAAGTGTACCGCTTATAATGAAGTTTAAATAAATAAATATTGTAAAGGTTAAGGTTAATAGTGCAAAATATTCAAGTGATACGAAGTAAACTAATTTTTCCGTCAATGAGACGACAGTTGACATAAAATATTAGTACATGGATGAAATTTTTTGACGAATAAAACGACGTTTTCTAAAAATGAAACCTAGCTAGATCGATTTATCGCCCCTGAAAGCCCCCCTGCATACTAAATTTCATGAAAATCGTTGGAGCCGTTATCCGAGATTCAGATTATATATACAACGACCCGGCAAACGTCGTTTTGCCATAAAAAATAAAAAAAAAATTTAGGGGTGGACTACCCCTAACATTTAGGGGAATGAAAAATAGATGTTGGCCGATTCTCATAGATACCGGATGATCCGGCAAACGTTGTTTTGCCATAAAAAATAAAAATAAAAATTAGGGGTGGACTACCCCTAACATTTAGGGGGATGAAAAATAGATGTTGGCCGATTCTCATAGATACCGGATAAGCACAAAAAATTTCATCAAAATCGGTCAAGCCGTTTCGGAGGAGTATGGCAACGAAAACTGTGACGCGAGAATTTTATATATTAGAAGATTATACAAGAATTCCTCGTATAAAGGTATTAGATAAAAAATAAAGGTGAATTAAAAAGAACTACGACTTTTAAAGCATCATGCAATTTCCCTTATTCCTATAGATTTTATTTCATAGAATGCCTTGCATTCTTACATTCACTACTGCTCCAGGCAGCGCTAGTAACACAGGAGGCGGCAAATATTTGACTTGTCAGTGCAAATAGGGAACCTTTATGGCTCCAACCAGATACTTTATACATATAAAACTTGATATGCCCCATACATGTAGATGATAGATACGTATACTTCCCTAGATTTAGCACACAACGGTACATTTTAAATATAGATATCAAGGTTCTCGATGGCGCAGTGGTTAACGCGCCCCGGTCTGCGACTGCTCAGGTTAAGCTACATTCGCAAAGGCTGGTCATCGGATGGGTGACCAAAACTTTATCATCTCGAGCTCCTCCGTGCATTAGCAGTCGTTAACAACCACCAATCCACACTGGGCTCGCGTGGTGGCTTACGGCCGTTTCTCTACCCATCCATAGAGAAGGCTCGTGCCCCAACAGTGGGGACATAAAATGAGCTGATGATGAACAAGGTTCTTAAACTAATAGGGTCTCAAAATTACATCCAAATTTCAAAGAGGATTGTCATCCTGTGCTTGCTTCATGATCAGAGGTCGGAATTAGGTAGTTATTTATGTACTTACAATGATTTCATACAGCGAAAGAATAAAGTGAATATGCCCAAATCCCGAGATTAATTTTTAATCTAAATTTTAACCTCACTAGTCTAGACTAGAAGCAAAAGTGTTTTCGTATTTATAAAAAAGGCGAAATATAAGTATGAGAATTTGCTTAAGACTAATCTATCTCTGAGATTTTTATAATTCATCATCATCATCATCAATATCTCAGCCAAAAAGACGTCCACTGCTGGACAAAGGCCTCCCTCAAGGATTAATCATTTTGAGGGGAATTTGCCATAATCGCCACGCTTGGCAGGCGGGTTGGCGATCGCAGTAAGGTGAGAATAATCACAGAGAGACACTGCTGCCCATCTTCTGGAGTGGTCCCATAGTCGCCTTCTACGACACCCACGGGAAGAGATGGGGTGGTGCAATTCTTTACCCCCGGCACCACACGGGGTAATTTTATAATTATTTATTTGTAATATTGTTTGCCACACGGGATTGTCCATTAGAAATCCCGGGAAGATCCATATTAATATCAACATTTCGATGCAAGTACCTAATTACCTAACTACCTAATTCCGACCTCTGTTCATGATTCCATGTCTAGCACGAGTAATACCTTACTCTTACTTACTTACATTGCAAGCGATTAAGTTAGTGGTAGGGTACTCGTACAGCCCGCATAGGTTACCACCATCTTGTTTTAGTTTTAGTTATAGTGATAACATCAATATTAGTATAGCATTGTTGTGTTCCATCGTTATAAGCAAGGTAACAGTTCCTTAATGTTAGAGAGCTTTTGGGTAAAGTGCGCTTATACCTTCGGCAGAATCGTTATTTATCATTACTTATCATCAGGTGAGGTGAGATCTTATCTTATCTTATATTATCTTATCTTATCTTATGTTATCTTATCTTATCTTAGTGGGGCCTGCTGAGATTTCCCTCTCGCAATAACACTTCGACCCATCGGGATCTTTTGTGCAACCACCCCATCCTTTCAATCTTCATCCTCTGTAAAGATAGATGCCATAAGTTTAGCAACGTCCTTAAGAGCGAAGAGCCTGAAATCTCCCGGTTTCGGATAAGCAAACCTCAGGAGTCCCATTCTTTTCCTAGCCAGAGAGTCGCAGTCACACAGTAGGTGCTGCATTGAATCCGTTTCCTCTCCACATGCTCTACACAAGCTATTTGTTGATAGATGCATTCTGTGGAGCATTTGTTTTGTGGTGAGATAAAAGCTAAGCTATAACGGTCTGGGACGTGAAAAGAATGTCTCAGCTGCCTAACTTCCCGTCATAAGAGCCGACCAAGGGAAAAGGGTTCCAAGATGCTCGTACATCAGGCGATTGGCTACCAATCTATCACTGATGTTATCTGTTCCACCTCGGAGTCCTACTTTGATTATGCTTAATGTGGTGTCGATGTCACTATCGGCGAGGTTTGTCAAGATTGGTTATTTTGATGCTTTGTCTCTTTTTGGAGAACGTGAGGGTGTTGTATGTATAACCGTTGTGGAATTATATAAAAAGAGACCCCAGCACAATATAAGTAAGTAAATAGCCTATGACTGTCCCAGTGTTGGGCAAATACCTCTATTATTGAAAGCAAGTCATCACTATATGAAAATTGATAGGTGCTTATACTTAATCACCACGCTTGCCAAATGCAGGTTCGTGATTACAAACCCTGACTATCGCCTCGGTGACCAAGTAGCAAAACGCTCGAGCCAGTACACGAAGGCTCCTGGTTAATAATTTATGGATAATAATTTTAAAAAATCGTCTTTCTTTCTCAATTAGTAGGAAGGACAAGTATAACAAAAAAGAACTATGTCTTTAAACTTACGAGGGCTGATGAGACCAACAAGTATGATAAATAATTCTACGCCTTTTACATCGCAGGGTTCGTGCACTATAAGCGGATTTCTGTAGGACCCTTCATCTAATCACGGGCCGTTCGGATCGCTGGGTCTATGTCTACAAGAAGTTACAATATAATGGAGAACGACTCCCGTGAGGCTTTTTTTATACGTAACGTTGAAAGAGATTTTAAAATACAAACTCTATGGGAGTAAACATTAAAAAAATATCTATTAGTGGCACTTTTTGTCGCTAATAAATAAAATGGAATTTATGGGATGGTATTCAACTGTCGCTAAAGACTAAAATCAGTTGCTGGCTCCTTTTTTTGACGATTAAAGAAAAAAAATTAACGAGCCTTACAGAAGTCGCATATGATGTGTGTAACATTTGACATCTCACCTTTTGAAATCAATATTACAATAGAAAATAGAATATTTAATTAACAATGACGTATATATTTTTCTCTTTTTTTCCTTTTTGTTCTCTTTTTTTTCTTTTTTTTTCCTTCTTTTTAATTTTTTTTTTAATTTGCTAGCTAACTCGCAAACGAACTACTGACTGAAATACATAGGTATATTTCATGCACTGGCTTACTTCAAAAATAAGGAGACTACTGAAGGTAAGCTTCAGTCTCACTGTTACTGTTACTGGTATTGTTACTTTTTCTACGAAATCACTCCCACTAATTGTAATAAGGAGACTGCTGAATACCTTCAGCTTACCAGCTTCATACAAATATCAGCATAGCATAGTATATCTCATATATCATATGATATATATATATATGAGCGGATCACACTGTTACGCTACTTCCGTCACATTTCTAGATGTTACGGTACTTCCGTCGCATTTCTACGAAATCACTCCCACAAATTGTATATATAGAAGGCAAGCGGAAAGATGTTACACATCAAAAATGTCGGTCGCTAGTTCCTGTCGAATACAGGTGTTACTACCCTACTAATGTACTTACGTTATTGAGATATGATTTAAAAAATACGTTATTGAGGAATTTTATTTATTCTTAATCAAAACAATATTAAATCTTTTAAATATTACCCTAACCGTTGTAATTTAAACAAACAATATTATAAACATATACTAGGTGAACAATATTAAGTAGGTAAGGCTAGGTAATTATTATACTAAACGTTGTTAATCCAAATGATATTAGGTATTATATGTAATTCGGCGAAACAAGGGAGATTCTATTTGAAAAACGGAGCAGAGGTACATGTTGGTCTCCTCCACATATCTTTCCGCTTGTGGGAAGAGAGAGCATTATTCCCACTAAAATCACACCACACGGCGAGCAACCCGAGTGGGACAGTATAAGGAACTAAAACAATTGATTTTCAAGTTAAGTAAAACAGCACTATAGATTTTTCTAAATTTTCATTCACCACTGAGAATCAAACACGGTCAAATGAACTGTGAATGAACTATTAAGTTGGTTTAATTGTGACAATAGACCAGAGAGTTGGAAACTAGAAAATAATAACCCACTGATGGTACCTAGTAGTACCTAGTCTTTTATATAACAAGTAACATAATAAACCTGAACGAAGGTTGTTTGTTAAGATTTCGTGTTTCGCTGGTCAACGAATTTAAATTTTATTAAAAAAAAAATCTGTATAAAAATGATTGAATAATTCAGTAGCCAGTGACCAACTACATTTAGTGTGCGTTTATGTAGGTTTATATAAATGGTGGATTTCACCAATAACATTAGTTAAAACAATAGTAGCATTCGGTTGTACTTACAGCAAGGTGACTGGGCACGCCGCCACGCAGACAAAACAAATTTGTCATGGCTCCCTTCTAGGGATTGCAACATTATATCATGTATGTCAGACTTCATAACATAGCGTAGGTCCAGTGTTATTTCAAATCGTTTATATTTATATTTCTTTATCCCCTCAAGCGTCGAGCGACCACCAGGTGGCCGATAACAATTAAAATTGTATTGTGTCTGGTATTCGCGCGCTCGAGATCTTAAAAGAGTATTTTTGTAGGGTAAGCCATCATGGTAAGAATTTCGCCTTCATCACACCTGAAAGTTTGCCTTCATCTCAACTCATGCTCGTAAGTGATTTTAAGGCAGAAAGTAGAAAAGTGCACTTTAAATCTTCAAATATTGCGGAGCTGGCTATCCTATGTCTAACTGTCTGAACACAACAGTTCTACCACAGTATGTGGTACAAGTTACTATCATTGACGTTAAAGCGATATCATCATCATCATCATCTCAGCCAAAAGACGTCCACTGTTGGACAAAGGCCTCCCCCAAGGATCTCTCTCCTCCAACAAGGTAGACCGACGATCTGGTAAAGGTTGCGGTAAGCCGCTGGATGCGAGCAGTACAAAACCGGTCCTAGCCGGGCGGCCTCAAATCAAACCCTATAACCAACTAAAACAAGTCAAGCATATACCCCCCCCCCCCCCCCCCGCTTCTGCGCTGAGAAACATAGGTATACCTGAGGTCGCTAGGTCTGAGGCTTGTGGTATAACTACTAGACCTCGGAAGTAGTTAAACTGGAAACGAACACGTAATAACCAAAAATCAACCTTATCTCAAGACGTAGAAATTCATTTTTATTTGTTGTTTGAGAACAAATGACATTGAATGAATGTACATCTTTCACGTATTGGGCTAAGAGTGATTTTTGTCAAACGTTCAGATATTTTTTGGTAGGTTTGAACGCTCAGATTATTTTGAAGCTGGCTGTACCTGGGACTTTTAGGTCTGAATATGATGGTATAACCACTAGACAACAGAGATGGTTTACCGCTCATATATATGCGGCGAGCACTGATTAGTGTCTCAAACAATTAAAATTCTATTGTGCCTGTATTCACAGCAGACGACGCATTAAATGAAAAATAAAAACTTAAAAACTAAACTTTTCGGTAAAATAAAGACTAAACCTAGAATAGCCGCCCGCACGTTTCGTACCTCCAAGTGCCGTAGCTGGGTCCCTCGTTTATTCACGTAAATTATATCTATTTAGTTGATACCTTTCGATTCCAACTAGATCCGGCTTTAGCTGCGTACGTTTATTTTGTATTTATTAGTGTTTCGGTAAGGCCCCAACACGTGTGCTTTTGTTTCGCGATTTTACGAGCGGGCTATCAACGAAAGGTCGCTGCTTATTTTGTATTGTACTTGTATGTGTATATTATGTCTGTATTGTACAATAATGATATTTCTGGGACGTATAATTTTATTGACCGTATGGAGGTGTGATTTTAAATCGAATATGACTTTTGTCTGTTTAAGTACTTATTCGGTATTCGGTAGTTTATAGTGTCAGAATAGAAATACATAAAATAGAAAAATTCCTTTTTAACCGACTTCAAAAAAAGGAGGAGGTTCTCAATTCGGTTGTTTTTTTTTAAAATGTTTATCACCTCATAACTCCGTCATTTATACACCGATTTTGAAAATTCTTTTTTCATTTGAAAGGATATACTTCCAGATTGGTCCCATTTGTATCAAAATCCAGTTCTGATGATGGAATCCTTAAGGAATTGAGGGAACTCCTAAAATATTGTATGCATACCTATAGCGATTTTGGTATTTTTTTCTGTTTTCAAATTAAGGCAATTAAGGCAGGTAAAATTGTTTTTTTTTGTAAAGACTATTAAGTTTTTTCTTTTTTACTTTATTAATCAGATTATAATATAAAGTGAATATAATGTTTCCGTTCACATAAATGATCGGCCCGTCCGTCTGTGACAATACTTGGTATGTTGCCAACGCCTTAATCAGCTATGCGACGTTGTTGTTATGCTCAAATTAATGTAATAACGTCTCCAATTTATCGCTTGTGACGGTATTTATACATTTCACTCAGTTCGGTATCGACATAAACTTAGTTTTTCATGATTGCATGTTCGATGCTAGAAGCTAGGATGACAGTTTATAAAAGCATCAAGATCTTAATTGCATTTCTTTTTGCTTGAATAAGTTGTAAGAGATCCTGATTGGAAATGCTTAGACAATTTGATAATATTTTTTTTATTCTTTAGGGGTAAGCACTTGCCTTTCATCTCACCTGATGTTAAGTGATGATAAGGGCGAAGGTAGAAGCGCACTTCACCCGGAATCCTCAACTACTGAGGCACTGGCTATCTTACCTCTAGCTGCCGGAACACAAAAATGCTACTAACATTGATGTTACGGCGACATATTTATATAAAACTAGCTGACCGGCGGACTTCGTACCGCTTTGACAGTTTCCATGACAACAAAACAAACAAAACGTTGACAGTTTCCATGACAACAACACAAACAAATCATTCGTCCGCTTAAGAACACCGTATCCCATGATGGACCCCTATAGCAGCGCCACCTACCAGGTCCAATTGTAAATCTAAACCATTCTCGAAACCACTTCAACACACACAGAAAATTTCATCCAAATCGGTCCAGCCGTTTAGAAAGAGTTCAATAACATACACACGCACAGAAGATTTATATATATAAAGATGGTGGTAGCTAGCCAGGCGGATAAGCAAGCCCTACCACCAACCAAATACAATTATGATGTTTAGTTATTGGCTGCTGCTGCTGCTGCTGCTGCTGATGATGATGATGATGATGATGATGATGATGATGATGATGATGATGATGATGATGATGATGATGATGATGACGATGATGATGATGATGATGATGATGATGATGATGATGATGATGATGATGATGATGATGACGATGATGATGATGATGATGATGATGATGATGACGATGATGATGATGATGATGATGATGATGATGATGGTGATGATGATGATGATGACGATGATGATGATGATGATGATGATGATGATGACGATGATGATGACGATGATGATGACGATGATGATGATGATGATGATGATGATGACGATGATGATGATGATGATGATGATGATGATGATGATGATGATGATGATGATGATGATGATGATGATGATGATGATGATGATGATGATGATGATGATGACGATGATGATGATGATGATGATGATGACGATGATGATGATGATGATGATGATGATGATGATGATGATGATGATGATGATGATGATGATGATGATGATGATGATGATGATGATGATGATGATGATGATGATGATGATGGTGATGATGATGATGATGATGACGATGATGATGATGATGATGATGATGATGACGATGATGATGACGATGAAGATGATGATGATGATGATGATGATGATGATGATGATGATGGTGGTGATGATGATGATGATGATGATGATGATGATGATGATGGTGATGATGATGATGATGATGATGATGATGATGATGATGATGGTGATGATGATGATGATGATGATGATGATGATGATGATGGTGATGATGATGATGACGATGATGATGATGATGATGATGACGATGATGATGATGATGATGATGATGATGATGATGATGATGATGATGATGGTGAAAACTTTTGCGGCGACGCCTGAGATTTGTTACGATAATACGATTGAGACTTAACGGCGCGGCTCATATATTCACAAACTTAGAACCCTTTTGGAGTCGAAACCAAACTCGTATATTACCCTTTAGTTGTAATGAAAAGGGAACTTTTCCTACGGACTATTTGCTTTCACGCTTTTGTGTAGTGTCAGCACAGGTTTTTCTGAAATGTAAACACGAATAAAAGTTCCTTTCTTGTTAATAATATAAATAAACAAAAATCATTTAATTTTACACATTAAAATGAAACAATTTTAACGGATCTACTCGCGTTTATTTTGTACATCAGTTTATTAGTGTTACACATTGTTTAATATGGTTTTTTTTGTTGATTAATTATTTTCTAAAGTTAACCTCACGTTAATATAACCACTTTTGTGATCTCCTGGCTAGATTACCAGTCTTAAATCCAAAGGTCCCGAATTCATTTCAAGTTTACGCAATTACCAAACATTAATATAACCACTTTTGTGGTCTACTGGTGAGATTAGGTCTTAGATTCGGTCCTGGGTTCAATTCCGTACGGGGAGTACTTACGTGATGTACTCAGTTTGGTTGGTGTTTTAAGTCGGACTTCAAATGGCGGACTTCTATATAAGATAAGATAAGATAAGATAGCCAGTTCCCCACTAGTTGATGGAAAATACTTATTATAATAAAATGTAAACATAAACTAGATACTTTGATGAAACGGATTCGAATCCCGCTAACTAAAGCAATATATTAGGTCCTTACCTATGAAATTGGTGTTTTGTATGAAGATTTTTTATAAAATTCTATTTTTCATACTAATGTTTTTACAATTTTCTTAGCATCTACTTAGGTTAACACTATAAAAATTGTAGGGCAGTGTGTTTGTTTCACTAGCTAAATATAGCAGATTCTAAAAAGAAAAAAAATAAGTACCTTCAAAGTTACAATGAAACAAAATGTCAATTCCGCTAGCAAAAAAAGAAGTCAATTTAAAAAAAAAATATTTGAGTAATAAAGACACAAAATCAAAAATCATTGTTATTACTGAAACCTAACTAATATAGTCTTAATTAAATGTGTATGATAATAGTAACAACCGGTATTGAGTTTTAGAAGTAATACACCTATTAATGAGTGAGAAAAAAACGCCAAATTCACCCAATATTTTCCGACACTTTTTATATTTTTTACACATAAGTTATGTTACATACCTTTAATGAAGTGACATTATGTTTATGTTAAATTTTTCGTTAAAATTTTTCTTTGTTGATGTTGTATTTTTGTTGTCGTTTTATATTTTGTCTTGTATGTCGTAATCAAATAAACTATCTTTAAAAAAAATCAAGTGCCATTTAAACTATAGCTTTTCCAGTGACCATTCACTAACTTGCGAGATAATAATCGCGTACGTTTTCATTAACAAAGTGCATCCTCAGCTTTCAGTGAGCATGGTCACCGCTGCCGCCCAGGTAATCCCGGTCAAATCGCAGTCGAGCCGGGCTTGTTTCCAAACTCCTGCCCAAATAAACAAGCCTTTTACCGCACATTCACCTCATCAGCTCTTTTTATGTCCCCATTGCTAAGACACGTGCCTTCCATATGGATGGATAGGTAGAACGGGCCATAAACCACCACGCGAGCCTAGTGCGGTTTGGTGGTTGTTAACGATTGATAATTCAGACGAGACCAACAGCATTACGTGCTTTTCAAAGCAGGGAGGAGCTCAAGGCGATAAAATTCTGGTCACCCATCTGATGACGGGCCTTTGCCAAAGTTGTTTCAACCTTAGCAATCGCAGACCGGGCGCGTTAACCTCTGCGTCATCGAGCTTCGCAGTAATTGCACGAGATACTATCGCGTATGTTTTCATTAGCAAAAGTGCGTCCTAAGCTTTCAGCGAGCATGGCCACCGCCGCCCGCCCAGGTGATCCCGGTCAAATCGCACTTGGGCCCGGGCTTGTTTCCAAACTCACGCCCAAATAAACGAGCCTTACATTAAACCGTAGATTAAACAAGTTGAAAACTATTAAAACTCCTTTGACTTCCGTTTTAATTAGTCAGAGTAGATTCTGAATATTATTTCGGATGAAGTTATAACGAACAAAATTTTCTGTACATTCAACTGGCTAATAAGAAGTACATTTAAAGATTAACCCTATTCTGATTCGAGTAGTGAAAAAATAACAAATTTTATACAAAAAAAAATATAGGTAATTCGTATATAATTCGATTCGTCATGTTATAAATAAATAAATTTAAATTAAATATGTGTTTGTTTTGTTCCCATGATAAGTTACGAGCTTACGGAAAAGCGCAAATAATGAAAATTTTACACTTACGGTCTATGCTCTTCATTAGGTCTCTTTTTTAATGGTTGGATATAAAACCGGCCAAGTGCGAGTCGAACTCGCGCACGACGGGTTCCGTAGTTTATGACGTATTAAAAAAAAAACTACTTACTAGATCTTGTTCAAACCAATTTTCGGTGGAAGTTTGCATGGTAATGTACATCATATATTTTTTTAGTTTTATCATTCTCTTATTTTAGAAGTTACAGGGGGAGGACACACATTTTACGACTTTGGAAGTGCCTCTCGCGTAAACTATTCAGTTTAGAAAAAAATGATATTAAAAACCTCATTATCATTTTTGAATCCCACACGTATGTAAGGGTTTGATGAAAAAAAAAAATTGAGTTTCAGTTCTAAGTATGGGGAACCCCCAAAATTTATTGTTTTTTTTCTATTTTTGTGTGAAAATCTTAATGTGGTTCATAGAATACATCTACTTACCAAGTTTCAACAGTATAGTTCTTATAGTTTCGGAAAAAAGTGGCTGTGACATACGGACGGACAGACAGACAGACTGCCATTTGGCTACGGAACCCTAAAAAGGTATGCCAAGGGCGCATAACAATTGAGGACCTACGCAAAGTCCCGTTACAATTTTTGTCAAAATTATATTATTATAAATGATCTGTTCTATAAATTATTATACTATATCTCAATTAGCTCTCAATTTTTGCTGAACTTATGCAGGGCATCATAATTATGTATACCGGCATTTAAGTCCTACTAAATAATTATTAAGCGTCATGTAACAATGATTGGTATTTGTCTATCCAATCTAAGTAGTTGCTTGCTCCTCTGTTGAAAATCGTTTACAAACCATAAGGTCTACTACCATATAGTTTCTGCCTAATTTTTTAAACAGTCGTTTAAAAAACATATGGCAGGTACACAATAGTTTTACGCTGCAATTTTTTCGCTCAACATGTCGTAGTAAACGTTGTATCCGTTTGTAGTAGCGGAGCTCTCCACATACTGGGCAACGTTTTGTAACTGTAGCATCAATCAAAAACGCTGCTCCGGCAAAATGGAGCGGTAAAAATAAAAACTTCCATTTGAAACTCAGTGTGTAACGTAATCCTCAGGTCAGGTGCGGATTTATATGATTTTTGTGCTCCGTTTCGAACTGTTGAGAGCGCCGTACTAGCTAAGGGCTGGAACACACGAATACTAATATTGTAAAGTTTCTTCTTCTTCGTCATCGTTAAAAGAAAGATGAAAGAAAAAAAAAGAAACGTTTATTTGACATTTCAAAAAATACATTAAAGAAAAAAGTAAAGAAGTACAAAAAATAAAAAGCCAGAACGGCTTCTCCTCAGCCTAATGTCACAGCCGGAGCCATGGCCCCACATCTTTACTAAGATACTCAAGGGTTTATGGGGTATATAATTAATAACTCCTCAATATTATTATCATTCATCATCATTACTTGTAAGAAAAAATAATTTGACACTGGCTAAATGTGTCAATCGCACGAAGCCATATACTAAAGAAAAAAAATGAGAGTAAATTCGTATAGTTTAAATTAATTTTATAATATATTGAAATAATTATTTAAAAACATATTTTTTTACTAGCGGTATTTGAACGTCCAACTATATATAGTATGTATATGTATAGTATGTATAGTAAGAAAACTATGGGGCAGAGTATCAAATGCCACAATCACACATGTAAATCTTCTACCTGGCGTTTCTGTAGATGTAGTTCCGCATTGATTAACTAATTAATGGTAGCGTTCTTCAAACTCAGCAACCTTTGAATCAGCGCGGACCGGTACATATCACACAACTTCGGAGGACGAACTAGGGATGTCAAAATCTCCAGACTTAACTTTAAGGAATAAAAAGTTAGTTTATTATGGCGGTTACCTGGCGGTTGGGTCAGTCGTGTGTAGCGGGGTTGTTGTTGCAAAAAGTTAGTGAGTTTTATTTTCTTGACAGTCAAATGTAATCAAAAATAACATGCTTAGCAACATTATACGTATGTAAGAAATGTCAAAAAGTTATGCCTGACAGATCGTAAGTATAAAAGAAGCCTTTTTTATAAAAGAAGAAGGCAAACGAGCAGGCGGGTCACCTGATGGAGAGTAATCACCGCCGCCGAAGGAAGGAAATAAGGAAGGTGCATGGCCCTCCACATATAGAACCCGCGTAGGCTCGGTTACCAATTGGGACAGACTGTAGGCCAAAGCGAAGTCATGAACGGCTCTACCCGCATGATCAGTTGTGCGTGAACCAAGCCATTCGACGTTGGTAGGCATTGAATTCTCCCAATACCACAATCTCAGCAGAGGAGATCCGTTGGAGAAGGGAGTCTGTCGCCGTTTGGACGCTCTCAATGAGTTGGTCAGTTCCGTTGTTACCGCTGTGGGACATATACAGGCACGCGTAGATGCGAGGATAGCGTCCGCAGTCAACGTGTAGCCCATAAGATGGAGAGATCCCTATCTTCAAGATTGCAGAGGCGACGGACGCACATATCCTCCCTGACCTACGTCACAAACACCGGCTCGAGGCACAAATGCATGTTCCAAATTATATCCAGGGCAAGTAGGAGATGTCAGAAGGGGGGATATCTGCGTCTCGGTGAGGAAGAGCAAGGCCGACTTATTCGTCGCGAGGTGGTAATGGACGACGCTCAAGTTAAAGTGGATTCCCCTGGTGTAGCAGAAGTCCACGCGAAGCGTAGGAGGGGGTGCCAAAAGTCTTACCTTTCTCCTTTCCGCAGCATGCCTTCACACGAGCGGACTTTTGCCCTCCCCAGATACGTAGAGATCATTTAGCACCACCCAGGGGTCACGTGTAGGGTCTCAAGGGTAAACCTACGGACGCAAGTGACTTTAATCCCCAAAAATCCTGCTTTAAATCTTGTTGAAAACGGTATAATTTAAAAGTATATAGTTATAATAGATTCTAATAATAAGCCATCAAAACTAAACGTTTTACATTGTTAACAACTTTCTCTAGCCCAAGTTTAATGAAAGTTTTGTTCAGAGCTTACAACTTTTTGAAACGGCGGCTCTTACTTCCACCAAACTAGATTGATAATTTTATTGTCAAACAAAATAAGGCTTTCAAACACACAATAAGACCTCAAACTAATAATACTCCTTTTTATAGGTTTTGTTTTAAATAAATAAAAATATATAGAGTTGACAACCCTATCCCTAACCCACTAAAACGAAAATGTTCTGTTTAATTGCAGAAAGTTTTACTTACGTTGCATATAAGTACAGTATACGTATACCAAATATCCGGACCGTGAATCTGTTTGCTTTGCTCCTGATATACTCATTGCTCCTCGCATCTTCCTTTGATACGCTCCTTGCTTTGCTTAACGTAATATTGCTTAGTACTTGTGTACTCATGTGAGCACACGTCATTACTTAAAGGTGGGTCTACGCTAGACGAGCCGAGCACGAGCCGAGCCGCTCTACTCGCGGTATCAAGTGTATGTACGTACAAAGAGCCTACAACAATCACTCTCATCAAACATAGTTTTCTGCAGTGTGCTTCCGTTTGTGTTCGTCAAAAAACCGACAATAGCACAGTCAAGCACGAGTCAAACGCTCGAAGCGCGCTCGTTCGGGGCTCGAAGTCGGTCCACACTACACGAATTTTGGCTCGGCTCGTGCTCCGCTCGTGCTCGGCTCGTCTAGCGTAGACCCATCACTAGTGTTATCATTATCATTGCGAAGTTTGTCTCTATAACAGAATACTTTCTGTTAAGCTGGATCTTATTGAAGTTACACATCTTTACTGAAATCTAAGGAAATTGAAGGGATATCATTTATTAACCATCAAGTATCATTCATTCATCACTCATGAAAATTTTACAGAAGAACAGGCTGAATGAGTTAGATCCCTTTATCTTATCGCAAACGGAAGAAGTAAATTAAAGTCAACTTTATGGCTATATCAGTATTGTCTACTAAACGTAGCTACGCGCGTAGTGTTAAATTCTCTTTGTTTGTTGTCCAATACAGCTTCATGGTGGTGTCTTTACAACAAAACAAGTTATATAGCATTGGTAATGTATCATGTTTTATTAGTGTGGACGATAAGTATCAATAATACAACAAAAAAAACCGTATACTTATTGTTTTGTAACATTGTTATATAGCATAGTTATACAACGTGTAACAGAAAGGTGTGGTAAAAATAAAAAGATTCGAAGTGTATCCGATCGAGATCTTGTATGCAGAGTTACTAAGACATAATTATTAACTTTAATTTGATAAGCCATTTTTAATTATATATTTCTATTGTGACGTCACATCGAAATTAACAAGTCCCAGCCCTAGTGGCTTAGTAACCTCTGTGTACTTAAATTTATGATCGGACTTCTTGGCGGGAAAGTGAAGAGTCATGTCTGCGGTTTTGTTTTGTTTTCGAAAATTTGTGTTATATCGAATATTAATGTGAAATAATGGTGGATTATTAACCGTTAAGTGTTCTTGAGTGTGCATGAGTGTTGGCAAATGAAACAAAACAGTGCAACGTCACTTTTCAAATTCTCTCAAGAAGTCCGCCCGAGGACTTAGTAAAGCCCCACATCTTTACTGAGATACTCGAGGGGTGGGGGGGGGGTATATCATTTCTCACTTCTCATTTCTATTATCATTCATCATCATCATATAGAAAAGAAATATTGTTTATTTATGTATTATACTTGTTAGAAAAATTACTTTGACACTGGCTAAATATGCTAATCGCACAAAGCCATCAACAAAAAAAAATAAAAAATAAATTTTTGATAGACATATAAATATATAATTTATAATTGCATGACAAATTAAAGTTAATAATTATGTCTTAGTAAGAACACATACAAGATCTAGATCGGAACACTTTGGATCTTTTCATTTTTACCACTCATTTCTGTTACATGTTGTTTAACATGAGAGTTAATATGGACTCACCTTAAAAATATAGCAGACTGGTATTATTTAGCCATCCCCTACAACTAGCAAACGTACATACTCAATATTTAGGTACGTTAACGATCTCGCAATGCTCAATGCTTGTGTGTAACCGTTTAATGATGCTTATTTGCCGCTGCGCCTTTGATTCTACCCAGGGCCGTAGTTAGGGACACTTGTAAGGGGCAAGTTAATATTTAGAATCAGGAAATGGCTACCGTTATTTTGAGATTTTGTTAGGCATGTGGCATAGTAAATATACATTTTCACAAAACGTAAGCAAAAAGTTTAAAATATTTCTAAATATTGAAAAGAAAATACTTCTTAACAATGAATATTGCAATTTCTGACAGGAATTAATATGCTTTAACAAGTAGGTATAATACTGAAGGACACAATCAGCTTTGTTGAAGATCTTGTCGTTGTTTTGTAGAAATGTGCGCTTCCATCATTGGCTTTATCATCACTTAACATCAGGTGAGATCAAGGCACTGTGCTTACCCGTATATATTAAAAAAAAAAAAATAAGGAATATTTACATAAATTAAAGTACATCCCACTCGTGGATTTTTTTCAACACTTTGTCTTTTTTCGAAATATAATTTGTTCGCAAGATTATTTGCGTAAAATTATATATTACCATAATTATAAATTCAAGTGTTAAAAGTAAAAAATACAATATAAGAGCTCAAGCGCGCGAATACCAGACACAATAGAATTTTAATTGTTATCGGCCACCGGGTGGTCGATCGACGCTCAAGGCGATAAAGAATACTGTAAACATTGGTACGTTCTCGGTCGCCAACAACATTAGTATGACGCATTAACTAATTTTAACCACATGCTTAAGCGCCCCTAATGTTCCACTCAGATTGTAGCTACGCTCCTGATTCTGAGCCTTGCTGTTTCGAAGATGGATTATTGTAAATTTATGAACGTATACAATTATGTACGCGTACATTCAGGATTATAGTGCCGTATTAAGGAGCGGGGCGCGAACGATCCACAGAATTGATGACGTAAGGGGCAGGTGTGTTACGCTTAGCAATATTGTAGTCATCTCTCAAAAAATGTCGCAGCTCTGCCTATATTGTTGTGCGTACTTACATTTTATGGTAAATTATGGTGTGTAAAGTATATTGACACTGTAAGTAAATTCTGTAATTATTTGTCTTCAAATAGTTAGTTAAAGTTTTTTTATTATGTACACTCCAAGCTCTTTGAAAGTAGACGTAGTTTTATAGTTTGCTTCTGACTTTAGTTCTTCATGAAAATTTAAGAAACGCGAACTTAGCTTTAAACTAAAACTAAACTTCTATGATTAGATAGGTAATTAATTAATTACACGCGTACCTACACACGTACTATAGACATATAAAAAGACTTTATTATACCTTTAAACATTTAATAACCTTTATTAATGGTTAAAGAGCAGCGATTTATACTTATTCCTATTTTATAGATGATTAGTGTTTACCAACTGCCTATGATGCCATTAATCAAGTTAAAATGAAAGCGAGAATAAATTATACGAGTTAAAATAAAAAAAAAGACATTCGAAGTGTGGCTTGCACCAACCATTATACAAATACTTTTTGTTTTAGTTTCACTGCACCTTTAAAAATACATAATGTTTTCCAGTTCAAGGTAGAGTTACAAAGCTTTTTACGCAGGCTCGTATTGCAACAATACCCTTTGGATGAAGCTGTAACACAATAGTGCTATTTGTTGCCAAACTACACTCTACTGAGTGAATACTCGTATGTTAAAGCGATACACCTCACAAATACTGACTGACTGATTCATCATCACATATTATCAGGAGCTACAAAGCCTACAAACTTGAAATTAGCGAGTGTTTATTTATTTAAGAGGTTTGCAAACGTTTGTGTACAATGATACTTACATGTAGGTATATATACTAATTTTAGAGGTTTTTGCCACTATACATTTACAGCATGTTTTAAAATTTGTACTCAACAGTAAAATTTGCAAGAATAAAAGAAAGGGCAGTTTCTAATACATCCGCAGACATTTAGTATTCTTTTATTTGATTTTTATTGATTACGTGTAGCAGCAACGAAAGTAGCTGAACACTTTAGTATCGTGTCATAATAATATCATTAGTGATAGACAAGCTTTCCGATTCATTAGTAGCTTTGACGAAGTACTTGTAAAGTATAAGTGTTGAGTGACTTTTGTTGCGGACTGTACAATTACGAAATAAGAATCGCTAATTCGCGAAAAGGAAGATGTAATTTTAAAATTAAAGGTCTGCGTTCTGTAGCTAAGGTAGCTAGCTACCTTAGCGACCTAATATTGACCTAAAGGCCTACAAAAACATCAGGAGTACAATCACAGTAAGGGCATCGTTACTTAACAACCAACTCTTATGTACCTACTACGCAAAAAGGCAAAACAATTTCTTTGCCTCCAAATTTAAGTTAATACTTCGACGAAATATATTAGCGAATATTAAAATGGATCCGCAAACAATAACCCGGCGCAGACTTTATTGAGCCTCGAGCCCGTTCAATCACGCACGATGAATTGGAGAACTTTGGGAGAATCGTCTCCAGTTATTGGTTCGGACTAGTGATGGGCCATGCTCGTTAAACAGTTTTATTGCCGTATAATTACACGTTTTTTTTATTAATATATTTCGTCCCACTGCTGTGCAAAGGTCTCCCAAACCCTTGCTTGTTTCACGATCTTTGGTGGTTTCCCATAGTTTGCGGACGGTTTCACTCTGTAAAGGTATCAATATCATCTCGCCAACGCTTCCTTACGCTTTAGGATAAATATCTAAATCGCTATATTCCCTTTTATTCTAAAAGGATCATCTTATATGTGTTGTATTTTTCATAGCCTATTGAACATATTAAACTTAACCAATATACATTATTCTTCCACTATATATTTTTATTACACATATTTTATAACTTATTATAATACATTTTTGACTAAGGAAGAGGTAGATTGTTTTGTCTGCTCATTAACATTCACCCGCAATAACTTTAGTACATCCATGATCATGGCGCATGCATATGCATATGCATGTATATAAGGTCACATTTTATCAACTGCAAATATTTTGAGGATAAATTTCAACAACATAATATAAACTATTTTTATGAAAAAACCTTAAATTTTTATACGCTAGTTTTCAAGAAAAAACGCCAAAAGACAATTCGATTAAAAGAGAAATAAAGCATTTTCGGTAGTTTTAATTCAAAGGAGCCGAAACATAGAGGCCGCAATGCCTTTACCGCTTACACGTGCCCCTAGTGTCATTCAAAAGAGCCGACTGAGAGGCCGCTCTTAAAGATATTACAATTTTGTGTCATGAAAAGTAAAAAAAAAACTAGGCTGAATTTTTTTTAAATGCTAGAGCCTTATTTCTCTGATGTAATTAGATGTTTTGTCAAAATATTTGCAGTTGATAAAAAGTGACCTTACTTATCTGTGCCGGATAATATATGAGATAATATCGGATACTCAAAAAAAAATCAACATGATAAGAATCACGTTAATTATTATTACTCTGTGATGCAAGTAACCATGATAGTTTAAACGTTTACACATTTATGTTACTGTTTTGTTGTGGTGATACACTACCCGTAATTTTTAGAGATGACTCGATTTCAATGGTAGAGACTAAGCAAGCAGTGTGACAGTATTAAAGGCTAAGTTATTTCTTGTTTATACATTTTAACTTTCGCGTTTCATTTTAAACATAGTTTAAACAAATAACGATAGTGTCATAACTCATGAGTTGCTGAATTAATGTTTGAACAGGTTTCATTCTGTCAACTTAATATCCGTTAACATTTGCTATAAATTATTCGTTAAGCCAACGCACATCACTAGTGGCATCGTGCACCTCACCCGATTTAAGGGCACCTCACGAGTATTCGTAGGGTTCCCAAGGATTTTTCTTATCGTTTATGAAAGGCAATATTCGGCAAATGGATTTCCCCTTTATTTGTCCAAGTTCATCTTGTTATGTTGAGTTTATGAAGCCCCGGTTAAGTAGAGGTTGTAGAGTCTTGTTGTAAACACTTTACAAGATTTCATTACATTTAATTTATAATAACATATTCTTATAAGCTTACTAAAATAATTACAAAATGTCGAACTGGTGGGGCATTCTAGTATTTGACTAGACTTTGAGAAATATTTACGTACGAGTATGCATAAAAAATATCTCAAATAGAAAATGTTCTACTCCAAACTCTTATGGTGAGTCCAGATTGACTTAATTTATGAGCTCAAGCGTCGAATACCCAGACACAATAGAATTTTAATTGTTATCGGCCACCTGCTGGTCGCTCGACGCTCAAGGGGTTATAAGGAAAAATAATATTTTTCGGTGGAACATAGACGAAAGGTTTCCCGGTTGTTACGTAAAAGATAATCACGACGGACGTATTAATTTCTATATGGTTACCAATCTTATGCCTGTTTCTATCGCTAACCATCAGTGGCCTGCATTACTGTGTTTAAGTTTTAATGGAAATGAGATTCAGATAAGTTACTGGGCATAAACGAAGTAAGTAACTATAAGTATAACGTTGTTTTATTGACACTTATCATCCACACTAATAAAACATTATATAACTATGCTATATCATATAATGTTTGTCATATAGTCTTGACTCACCTTTAGAAACTTCGGCAACACAGTTTTCCAAAGTTGACGATTACTAAAACTAAACAGCGTATAATTCGACGCACAGCGACAGACGCCAAAACGTATAACTGCCGTCAATTCAGGGTAATGTTTATTTGAATAGCCGATTTGTTTTACAACTCTATTGACAAATTGGCTGCGGCGCACTGAGTGTGTGACGGACTAAAGCCCTTTATACGGCTCTGGCAATATATTGGACTACATAATTTTAATTTTATCTCCTTGACACAAGGTCGAAAACCAACGTTAAAATTCAAGATGTCGTGCGCGTTAAAGGGTCCCAGATCCGATCCGAACCCTTCGGAGAATCTAGTAGGGCACTAGGACGCACACTAGTGCGTGATTCGTTTCACACGGCTTGAGGGACCCTTTGCGTTCCTCGCCGCCCCCAAAAAGCCCGGTGAAGCTGAAAATGCCGTCTGAGGCAATCAGCAATCTCTCTCCAAAAAAAAAAAGTTAAAGGGTTTTGAAGTCTAGCTGCCCCCCAAGTGTCATAACGCTAATTGAATAGAAATGAAATAGAATTAAACTTAAACTTTCCAACACTCACACCAATTATCTAGCCCAAGAGAAGCTTCGTTATGAAACCCGTTAAATGGTTACTAGACAACGGATAAACATACTTATAATACTTAAATACATTTTTATTATACCTACATAGAAAACACCCAAACCCAAGATAATTTAAAAAACAATAATTTCTAAATTGACCCGACCGCGGATCGAACCCGGGACCTCAGAGATGGCGACACCATGAAAACCGGTGTATAAACCACTCGACCAAGGAGGTCGTTTATTATTATTATTGTTGTATGGGATTGACATATTATGTCAACGATACGTATAAATGACGTTTAATTTGAATTAAATAGAATGAATAATGTACCATACTGTCTTAGTCAATGCGGGTTTTCAAACGGTCATGATACGACAGCAACTGGGACCATTATGTGCCATCCCAAGCAAGGAGGGGCTCGCTGCTCGAGTTATTGTAAATTGAGCACTCATCTACTCTTACTATAACCGCGTCTCGGAAACACTGAGTTTCCAAGCTGTTTTTAGGGTCTCGTAGCCAAATGGCAAAGCCACTTTTTTCCGAAACTATAAGAACTATACTGTTGAAACTTGGTAAATAGATGTATTCTGTGAGCCGCATTAACATTTTCACACAAAAGTAGGAAAAAAACAATAAATTTTGGGGGTTCCCCATACTTAGAACTGAATTTCAAAAATTATTTCTATGGATAGGTCTTTAAAAATGATATTAAGGTTTCAAATATCATTTTTTTCTAAACTGAATAGTTTGCGCGAGAGACACTTCCAAAGTGGTAAAATGTGTCCCCCCCCTGTAACTTCTAAAATAAGAGAATGATAAAACTAAAAAAAATATATGATGTACATTACCACGCAAACTTCCACCGAAAATTGGTTTGAACGAGATCTAGTAAGTAGTTTTTTTTAATACGTCATAAATCGTAAACCTCAATTTAAAAAAAATACACTTATTAAAACATCGATCTAAGTTACAACAAACTACAAGAACTTTTATATTATGTTACTTGCTGCTACGGAACCCTTCATGGGCGAGTCCGACTCGCACTTGGCCGCTTTTTTTTCATTAGGCCCAGTAATTTGACTGAATCTCATAGGTACTCTTTAAAACTGTAACACAGTAATGCAGGCAACTGCTGGTAAACGGCAGAACCAGGCATGAAGTTTGTAACCTTAAAGAAGGAAATACGTCGTGGTTTTCTTTTAGCTTACAACAGGGAAGCCTTTTGCCTTCGTACCAACGGATAGTATTAATTTTTCATTCAAAGAACTGAGTCTCAAGCTTGTACCATAGTTGGATAAGAGAATAACAAAAAAATAGAAATTGACAAACGGCTACCAAACATCATGTTGACTTAGCACAAACAAACAAAATATATGGAGCAAAAAAATATGCGTTGATACAACGCTCACGAATCCATTAAACGGATTACATTCTTGGCGCGGGCCAGTGATACGACGTCGCGCAAAAACAATACAACAACTACGAGAATAATCGCGACTCCTGACGTGTGACCCGAAACGTGCCAAAGGCTTTTATGTCATTATAACCCCAACGGATTGTGTGTACCGACATTTCCTTTGAACAATATGAGGCGAAATGACATTCGAACATAGTCGGTTGTTGCTTTTTTCTAATCTGTTACAAATAGCAGCGAAGCGAGATGTGGAGCGTCCGCGTGACGTCATCTTCCGAAATAATTGTCACGACGACACCACAAAATAAGGAGACTGCAGAAGGCAAGCTTATTACAAACGCGTTCGAACAATGCACACGCACACGAGAGGCAATCTGTGGTATCTCAGGGCTATATTTAATAGTATTATCCGGTTCAAATGCTGTTAGGATAAGACCTTTTGGAGTTGCGTTACGCGACAGTGATGACGCGCTTTCTCGACAGCGTTGCTAACGTACTGACAGGCGTCAGTTGACGTCACATGCCGCTCCATTCCAAAAGGTCTTATCCTAACAGCATTTGAACCGGATAATATAAATAAATTTAATCTACTCGATGTTACAAATCAATCTATTAAAACGTTTGTGAAAGGGTATGACAGAATAGCAGGGATTGTGGACTCTACGCAATCACTGAGCCATATACCATTTTGTCTTTTACACTACCTACTGTTAATTTGTAATATAATTAGTAATTTAATTTTAGTTCAGCAATATTTTGTACTTATCAGTTAAAGACAAATAAACACTTTTTGGAGGAGCTCGATGGCGCAGTGGTTAACGCGCCCGGTCTGCGACTGCTGAGGTTAAGCAACTTTCGCAAAGGCTGGTCATCGGATGGGTGACCAAAAATTTATCATCTCGAGCTCCTCCGTGCTTAGGAAGGCACGTAAAGCCGTTGGTCCCGGCTACATTAGCAGTCGTTAACAACCACCAATCCGCACTGAGCCCGCGTGGTGGTTTATGGCCCGTTCTCCCTATCCATCCATAGGGAAAGCTCGTGCCCCAGCAGTGGGGACATAAAATGAGCTGATGATGATGAAACACTTTTTATATTTATATCTCGCAATAGCATATTCCGTGCCCGTGGCCGTTCCGCCCCCCTAGACAAGTGGCAAAACGATAATAGAATAGTAATTAAATAGAACGATTATTGTATGAGATTGACATAGACGTCATTTATACGTATCGTTGACTTATGTCCAGTCCCGTACAATAATCAATCTATTTGATTTCTATTCTATTATCGTTTTGCCACTTGTCTAGGTCTGTGCAAGGGGACTATGTGTGAGTTGCTCGAGCGCGGTTTGTATTACCTCTAAAAGTATTTTAAACATGTACCCTAATGCGACACTTTTAAAGTTTCATTTACAACTACACACAAATGCCTGGTTGGTTTAAATGGGTTTAAGCTTACCTTCTGAGTCCTTCTTATTTTGTGACGACGCGACGTTATCGGACCGCGGCCGGTAGCATTGCCTTTAAAATGGCGATTCCATTGAGAATTTTCGAACGTTGTTATTTCATGAATGACGCACAAATGGCAGTCAGAAGCTGATATTTCGTTATGAAATATCTTCTTTCCTTTTTATTAAACAGACAACTATTTGGCTTGACATTTCAACTACTTATTAGCAGTTTCCATGGTATAGTTGTTAACCTCTTACACATACAAATGCATACACTTTATTGCGCACCAAAGAACTTCAAACTGTACCTTCTCACAAACTGTTCAGGCGTCCTACCAATTAGGCTATCGCAACAGATTAAGAAATAGTTACTCTATTCGCCATCACTATCAACTCACTTTGTAAGCCAAGAGCCTTATCAGATATCAACAACTACGTCATCAATTTTATTTTTTAAAAATATTAAAAATAAAATAATATAAACAACATAAAAATATTTAAATGAAACAACTTTTACGGATCTACTCGCGTTTATTTTACTACACATTATTTTATGTTTATCCTGACGTTTCGGATCCTTTGCAGGGTCCGTGGTCACAGGGAGACTGACACAGTCTTAAAAGTTGTTTCATTTAAATGTGTAGTGTTCGCGTAAACTTTAGAAAACAAAACATAAAAATAAAAATAAAATATTTTTTATCCTTTTTCAAAAAGTTAAGCCCGGTAGTGTGTTTTTATAATCTTTAAACTTTCTATTGCTTGGCTATTGCTGCTGCATAGCACTAGCTGTCCTCGCACCTGGACTCTGCTTAAATTTTTTTTTATTTGATCACGCATCCGGTGGACCCAGCATTACAAAATCGTAACCTAATGTGCCACCCGCGATCGAGCTTCTTATTGTCACTATTTTGTTAATTACTTATTTTACATTTACAAGCAGACAAAATAACAAGTCGAGAACTTTATTCAATATTGTAATCGTTGAAATCAATACACAACATTCGCGCGACGAAAATATTTATATTTTCTCGTGACGTGATCGTGTGTTTCACTTTGAACTTTTAACCTAGTAATAACGTCAGAAGTCCTGCCCCGCTTGCCGCGCCCTTCACCTCCAGACATCACGTTCGTGGATGAGGAGAGTAGGGATAAGGAGGGAGGGGTATCCCACAACTTCGTTCTATAGAAAAACACCCGCTTGGCAAAGCCAAACACGTTCTGAAATTAAAAATTGTACCTAGCCACTTAATTATCTCGTCTTTCGTCTTCTGCCTTTTTAGAAATATATTTACGAAGTTTATTGATGCACGATTTAACATTTTAGTCTCTTAAAGTTAAGCCACTTGATTTATTATGGATCTGAAAAGGATTGTTGGTAGAAAATTAATTACATATTGACACAAAAAATTCGACATGAACGAACACCATATTTGCAAATAGGACGCATTTGTCAAACGTTTCTTTAGAATATCTTAAGAAAGTGCTAATTGCGTAAGTTCAATTTTAGAAAAACTAAATACTTTAAGAATAAATGGCGATGTATTGCTTATACATATTACTTTAAGCCTGTCTTTGTTTCAGTGGTCGCAAGGAGACAATAAAAAGAGAGTAGGTCCGTATATATCGTAGGTATATATTAAATCGCCCATATGTCACATATACTCTATATCAATAACAGACGTATTTATTTTGAAAGTAAAGTTACATGTTACCAATACTATTTGATTGATACTTACTTATCTGTTTCTATTCAGTAAATGTTACTATTTTTCTTGAATGCTAACAAATTCGTGAAAAGACAGAATCTACCAGCCAGAGCTGTTAATGAAAAGCACATAGGTGACACAAAACTAAATGAAACGTTAAAAGTGTGAAGCGCCTCAATTTGCACGCTCCCAGGCGGAGCCCTACGCGGAGGCATAAAAGTTCTCATTACGAGGCGTAAGGTCGAGAGCGCGTCAATGAGAGTCTGCCGAGGCCTGTTTATATCACAATAAAACGGTATTTTACTACCGCCCGCCATTTTGCGAGCGAGGACGCTTTCCCGCCTTTTCGGTACAGCTGCATGAAAAATAGAATGGTATTTCTTTTTTTTTTCTTTTTTTTTACAACCACAGTGTCGGTACCGTGCTGAATTTTTTATCGGCTTTTATCGAAATCAAGTTGTGTGCTCATCGAGTC
Organism: Eudonia mercurella; assembly: GCA_963082485.1. NCBI lineage: Eukaryota > Metazoa > Arthropoda > Insecta > Lepidoptera > Crambidae > Eudonia > Eudonia mercurella. The sequence goes on from OY720041.1 coordinate 11,624,943, forward strand.
TTGTAGCAAGGAACAGCTTTCGTTGATGAATTTAAAGTAGCATACAGTTAAATTCAGAGTGTTCTTAAATCTTAGTGACTCACTGAAACACTAAATATTATTTTAGATTATCTATAAGTACTTTATTTGAACATTTATAAGTACTAATATTATCCCATCAAAAACAATACTTGTCAAAAAAAACCAAGTCTCGCAACTCAGTTGTTCTGCGGTAAAAAGTTGTGAGATCCATGTAATACCAAGTCGGTTATTAATTTATTCAGTCTCTACTTAAGCGACTTTCAGTCTTAATACGTCCAGTCTCTAAGACCACGATCGTGGTCCATAACATTCTTTAATGTTTTATATAAATATATTGAGACTTGGCCATCGCACTAAATAATTGAATTTACATGTGTTTTCAGGCGATTGAATGTACACGTGTTTTCAGGCGATGGCCAAGTCTCAATATATTTATATAAAACATTAAAGAATGTTATGGACCACGATCGTGGTCTTAGAGACTGGACGTATTAAGACAGAAAGTCGCTTAAGTAGAGACTGAATAAATTAATAACCGACTTGGTATTACATGGATCTCACAACTTTTTACCACAGAACAACTGAGTGGTTTTTTTTGACAAGTATTGTTTTTGATGGGATCTCATTTCTTTTTGTATTTTGTAGAGACAGTTCTACTTTTTTCTTTTCGATTTGGCAGGGGCACTACCATGCGCCTATATTTATATGGGACTAGCTTAAACCCGCGGCTTCGCACGCAATAATAATAATTGCCGTAAAATAAATAAAATAAAACATCGTTACGAATAAAGCCAATATTGAAAAATTTAACTGAACCTATTATTCCATTATATTATACATGAATCAGTGGATTCATTAACTGCACATGTAACTTTGTAATCCTATACATTAATATGGGATTACAAAGCTATTTATGCAGTTGGTGTATCTAGAAAACTAGAAAACTGGACCGAAATTGCAAAATATTTTAGTTTTTCCTTGATTCATACACCAAACACTACTTATATTCCAAATTTGAAGCTTCTAGGTCTGCTAGAAGTGCCTTAGAATTTTGTTGATCGGTGAGTCAGTCAGTGAGTGACAAAATTAAGAAATTTGACCCGTTATAATTCTTAAAATACTGGTTCAAATTGAATGAAATTTGAAATATACGTGTCTTTACAATGCCTGCATGGTTACTGAAAATTTCAGTCTTCTAGTTTTATCCACAACGAAGTTACAGAGGGTCGAAAATGGTCTGAATTGCTTCGAGAAAAGGATGGTACGGCCGTGACGCTTTTTTGCTCGACTTGGTGGGGGCACGGCCGTGCCCCCAGATAAAGAGACCTTTGTATTTTTGTATGTATTTATGTTTGCAACGAATAAACTCAAAAACTACTGGACCGATTTAAAAAATTCTTTCACCATTAGAATACTACACTAGCGCTGAGTAACGCCTATGTTACTATTATAAAATAAAAAAAAATAAAAAATGCGGTACGAAGTCTGCCGGATCAGCTAGTTTTAGATAAAGAAAAAGCACAGAAGTAAGGTGAAATAGTATTATAAAATTATCTAGAAACTACTATTAAAATTATCTTTAAACAACTACTAACTATTTTATTGCTAACCAAGCTTCTATTCTTTTCTTGTAATTAAAGTCTTTGAGTATGTAAAAGTCTTATTAAACATCTTCTTATGATTTTTTTATGCTTATTAATTATCTTATTTTTGAAGTTAGACTATCAAAGAGTTTGTAGGTAATTACTTCGTCCATATCTTGTAACTACTTTTAACGACAACACTAGTTCAATTATTAAAACAGTTTCCATTTGCAACCAAACTGTTTAGTCGGGCGTATAACGAGCTTTTATACTTAATCTGTGCTTTAGTGCTCAAATGGTAATAAAGCGTTATTAACCTGTTTAGCGATTACTGCGAACACAAGGAACAATGGGAATGTGATAATATATTTTTTTAGTTATTTTTTGACGACAAATACTTTTATGACCTATTTATTTATTTACATATTTATTAATTAATCACTAGTTCGAAAATCGCCCCCCATATCGTAGGAGAGTGACTGAGCAATCGGGATCAATGGCTATGGCAACGTCAAAAATGGAGGAGCTCATCTGGAGTCTTCATTTATCACCTGCCCGATGACCTGGAATTCCAAAAGTCCCGCCACAGCACAATCGAGATCCTCAATCATAAAAGTCGGTAGCCACTGCACAATCGAGATCCTCAATCATTAATTATTTGGTGTGCAAAGTTCCTAATGTGTTACTAGAAAAGCTCGAAATGTTGCTTAAAGCTTTTATCCTGTAATGTTTAAAAGTAAGTATGTATGTTTATTCTTCAACCATACTTTAACGACTCACCACGTTCTGATAAAATTTGGCACATAAGTAGAGCATATCCATAGATAAAGACCTATACCTAGACGAACTTAACTCAAATCAGACACCAGTCTCTCACAAATCACGTTTAACCTAATCTACTATCTGTCTGTCTGCTTAAGATTCATCATCATCATCAGCTCATTTTTGTCCCAACTGCTGAGGCACGAGCCTTCCCTATGGATGGATAGGGAGAACGGGCCATAAACCACCACGCGGGCCCAGTGCGGGTTGGTGGTTGTTAACGACTGCTAATGCAGCCGGGAGCCACGGCTTTACGTGCCTTCCGAAGCACGGAGGAGCTTGAGATGATACATTTTTGGTCACCCATCCGATAAGCGGCCTTTGCGAAAGTTGCTTAACCTCAGCACTCGCAGACCGGGCGCAGTAACTACTGCGCTATCGAGCTCCTCTAAAGCTGCTTAAGATTAGAACTCTGTATTAGTTTTAAGTTAAGGGTAACTTGAAGAAAATAACTAAATTTATTCATTTATATATACAACGTGTAACAGAAAGGTGTGGTCAAAATTAAAAGATCGAAAGTGTATCCGATCTAAATCTTGTATGCAGAGTTACTAAGGCATAATTATTAACTTTAATTTGTTATGCAATTTTTTATTCAATATTTATATTGTGACGTCACATCAAAATAAACTACTCACAGCCCCTAGAGGTTTAGTAACCTCTATATACTTACATTTATGATCACTGCTACTTATTTATGCGCGCCTGACGCGCATGACTTCAGTAATATAAATATTTAATTTTGACCACACCTTTCTATTACACGTTGTATATTCAAAGACATTGGATACTTTTTATCCCATAAACTACTGCATTTTCTTCAGAATTAAGTAACATATGACAAACAAAACTTCAAGAAAGAATTAGCAGCTCATTTTTGTCCCCATTGCAGGCGCACGAGCCTTCCCTATGGATGAATAGAGAGAACGGGCCATAAACCACCACGCGGGCCCAGTGCGGATTGGTGGTTGTTAACGACTGCTAATGCAGCCGGGACCAACGGTTTAACGTGCCTTCGAAAGCACGGAGAAGCTCGAGATGATAATTTTTTGGTCACCCATCCGATGACCGGCCTTGGCGAAAGTTGCTTAACCTCAGCACTCGCAGACCTGGCGCGTTAACCACTGCGCCATCGAGTTCCTCACATGCAGCACAGTATCTAACAATTGCGGCAAATTGGTAAACAATATCTGCTTGTACAAAATTAAACCATATCTTGGAGTAACACATATAATGATATTTTTTATACCGTGAAACAATGAGAAAGCCACATAATTTCGCATTTTGTGACAGATAGCATTCCAAGAAGACAGAACAGCGTGCGGTATCTAACAATTTTACATGCAGCGAGGTATCTAACGTAAGTCTACGGCCTAATAAGTGGAAGGCCGTGGATTGCGAGGCGCCGCCCCCGCCCGCGGCAAATTGGCAAACAATGGCTGCTTAACGTATGCGGGGCTTCATGTAATTTGTGCCGTTGTTTGCCGGAGATGCCGATGTTTTGGCAGAGCATGTTTGGAAGTGCCGTTGTACTGTTATACCGTACCCGAGTATTATTATTGTCCCCTACTTGAAATATCTTTTGTCTGATGTATTCTTGTTATTACATAGCACGTAAGCTGTAACTTAGCTCGATGGCGCAGTGGTTAACGCGGCTGGTCTGCGATTACTAAGGATAAGCAAGTTTCGCAAAGGCCGGTCATCGGATAAGAGACCAAAAAATTATCATCGTGCTCGTCCCTGCTTCGGAAGGCACGTGAAGCCGTTGGTCCCGGCTGCATTAGCAGTCGTTAACAACCACCAATCCGCACTCGGCCTGCGTGGTTTATAGCCCGTTATATAGAAATAAACTGGTGATAAAGGTTAAACTTAGTTTAAAAATAAATATTAAAGTTGTCCGTGTATGTTTGCATGATTTGGTTGACATTTTTTTTTGTAAATGTCTTTAAGTTGTGCAGTTTATAAGCGCCTATTTTTCTTCACAGCTAAAAGTACTAATCAATAATTTTGTTTGTTTAATAAATAATTTTTATCCCACATCTGCGCTCAAGCCTTCCCAAAGCTCACAACACAAGACAACACACTAGTCTAAAGCTTTAGGATCGGCAGCGCGCGCGTGATATTACCCCTACGCGCTCTGAACATTGAGTTCCGTGTTGCGGCAACAAGCAACTTGCAACTAGCTGTTTCCAAAACCTAAAGAAACTGCGCAGATATAGCAACTCCAGTTGCGAGTTTCGATGATTGACAACAGTTTTTAGCTGCTGCAACTAGCAACTGTTAAAATTTGTTCTTGTTGTGTCAAGTTGCTAGTTTCTACAACTGGCAAACACTTATTTAATCGTATGATAATATGAAATAGGCGAAGGAGGAATATACATGTCAAAATTGTTTAATACTAAATATCATAAAATTCTAATTCTAATTATAACTTAATTATAAGTCAATGTCCAGATCCCGGAAAAAAAACAAACACTGACTGTTGACTATGGATTAGAAAAGTTTACTTAGAATTGCGGCAACCGTACCTAAACTTTTGCTGCAACTGGCAACCTTTAACGAAATCTTTTAAAAAGTTGATAGTTTCTTCAACTAAGTTGATAATTTCTTTAACTAAAGTTGCTGTGCTGCGACGCGCCTCTATGTTGCTAGCGTTCATGATCGCGTCTACTGGATTGCGGACAACTAACATAAAAAGAAAAGGTTTTCTAATAAAATATTCCATTACTAAAAACATAATAAATCAGCTTTCAATGTCAAACCAGATAGATTTACTCGGGAGGATGTTACAAAAAAGCTGAAAAAGAATGAGTGGAAGTTTCTCTTTTTACGGATTACCCCGCTTTGTGCTAGACGCCATTGTCGTTCAATGCTGGCCACTAATTCAATTTTATTAATGGGCCCAGACCGCTTGCCTCAATGCTCGTCTGGTCACCGAATCGACGGTCCTCCAAAAAATAAGGGTACCGTGAATAGTTGAGCTCCTTCACATTTTTAGTGAGCGCTTTCCATTTCATTAATTAAATTTAACCTTAAAATAGATGTCCTACCTCATTTAATGTTTTTTTAGTTGCTGTTTATGGTTTTTAAAGTTTGACCGGGTTAGTAGGCGGTAACTTATCTTGTCTTATCTTAGTGGGGCCTGCTGAGGCTTCCTTCTCGCAGTAACACTTCAACCCATCGGGATCTTTTGTGCAACCCCATCCTTTCACTCTTCTTCCTCTGTAAAGATAGATGCCATAAGTTTGGCTACGTCTTTAAGAGCGGAGAGCCTGAAGTCCTCCAGTTTCGGGTATGCCGACTCCAGAAGTCCCATTCTTTTCCTAGCCAGTCACAGTCACACAGTAGGTGCTGCATTGACTCCGTTTCCTCTCCACATGCCCTACACAAGCTGTTTGTTGATAGGTAGGTAGCTAGTAGGCGGTAAAAAATTGGATGGTCCGTCAATTCGGTTGTCAATACGCGAGCATGTTCCCTAGTCCATGCCTTACTAGATTCTAAGCGTTTGTGGTGGATATCCACCACTAAAGCAGTGAACTTCGAGGAGCGTCGAAAGGGCTAAGGCTTGGGGCGTCTCTTTTAATCAAAGCGGGCGTCAAGCGGGCTGCAATTTCCTTACAGTGTAAGTATAAATAACATATTATTAATATTTAATGTTACTTGATAATGCAGTCCGCACATTCTATTGGAGTTGCAAGTTTTCTGTTTAAGTTTGTAAGGTTAACTGCGTTTATCTGGTGCAACTCTGCGAACAGTACGCAGACAAATAAATAGATAAAAAGTTTAATAATTTTCCCCATTTTCATTTAAAACGAACTTGTCCATTATCGTTAGAGTCGGGACCGCCCTTTGCTCGACTTCTAAAATATTTTTTCGCGAAACGTGTCTATATTCGGTGTAGAATAAAGTACAATCAATCATCTTTTTGCTGCTTCGAAGGTATAGATACTTGCGATATGTTTTATAACTTCATCGATCTAGTTTTCCTACTACGGTTCCCATAGCGACATAATGAGGAAGGGGAATGACAGGAAAATCAAAATTTCGATGTTTTTTTAACCACCTCTATGGTCTAGGGGTTAAGACCACCGGTCTCAGACCCAGAGGTCCCGAGTTCATGTTTGTGTGCTCGGTTTGTTTGGTGGTAAGGCTTGTTTGTTCGCATGGCTAAATACCACCTTCTAATCTAAATATTTCACCATAACATCGATGTTAGTAGAATTGTTGTATTCTGGCAGCTAGAGATCAGATAACCAGTGCCTCAGTAGTTTTTTTTTAATGTTAAAAGAAGGCATAAACGAGCAGGCGGGTCACCTGATGGAAAGTTATCACCGCCACCTATGGACACTCGCAAAACCAAAGTAATCGCAGATCCGTTGCCGGCCTTGAGGAAGGAGTTGGATCTTGAGGAGGGAGTAGGAATTGGGATGGGGATTAAAGGCTGTGTGCGCTTCTACCTTCGACTTTATCATCACTTAACAACAACTGATATGAAGGTCAAGTGCTGACACCCGTAAGACATAAAAAAAATGTCCCTTCTCATCGAAAGTAAGCCAGCTGAGTTAATACAAACAAAAAGTAGAAGTGAACTCACTAGCGAGTATTTCCAAGGTTTTTGCCACAAGAAAGCTCATCGATTCGCTTCGACTTGCCTTCGCCTTCGGGAATTGGATGATTAAAATTGAAATAGGCGTAGGTAATATTTCATTTAAAGGTATTGGCGGGGAATAAGGCTGGAGATGGATTATGGCACAATCAATAATGAGGTTCAAAAACTTTTTGTTTTTATAAAAATACTTTATATATAGGTATCTACTAAGGAAAAAATAAGGAAAGTATTGGTACTTTATACTCTCCTTTGTATATTTTGACGCTGTAAGAAAAGAAATGCCCCACTAAGTTTCTTGCCGGTTCTTCTCAGTACAAGGCTTTCCGCTCTGGGTAGACTTACGAATTAATGTTAAAGTGACATTAATAAGAGCTATTTGTAGCTTAAACTGAATAAATAATCTCGATTTTTTTTCCTGCCTCTTCTATTAGTAAAGGTTGACCGTCAGTTTGCCAAGGATAGGACTTAATTTGCAAAGCTGACTGCTATTTATGACTGGAGCACACCAAACGTAGCTGCAGCAAAGTGCGTTTGCGGGCAGTGTAGTTGCAGTGCATATGCATAAAAAATACCGATATCCCGCCAAAATGTCAATCAAGGACTTTGAAGATATCATTTATGACATCATAAGATATCATAAGGCGACACATTGCATGCAGCGCAGTTGCAGTGCAGTTGCAGTGCAGTTGCAGTGCAGTTGCAGTGCAGTTGCAGTGCAGTTGCAGTGCAGTTGCAGTGCAGTTGCAGTGCAGTTGCAGTGCAGTTGCAGTGCTGTTACAGTGCAGTTGAAAAGCAGTTGTGTGCAATTCTGTGCGAATGCGCACCGAACATAAACTGCACTGCACCCAGACTGCATGCAATGTGTTGTATTTCATAAAATTTAATAAATTAGTCCTTACAACTGCGTCTGCCCGGAATGCAGATGCATTTGGTGTGCTCCAACCTTTAAGATTTTAATGGAAAACGCTAGAGTGTGACCGTGATAAATGAACACATGTATCACAGGATGATTCAGTGTTCAAATGCGAATTTCAAAATGGATCCGTTGAAGTTTTCAAATTAATTATTTTAATGAGATGTTAACGTTACAGCTAAAAGCAATACACAAGTTGCCAGCAATCGTAATGTGCATGCTTTAATAAATTAATGCAGATATATATTAACTTTATATTAATATTTGGGTTACCTCCGTAGCTTAATGGTTCACGGAATACGTTTTAGAGGTCTGAAGCCCGATTTAACTAGTCTAATGATGGGAACTAAAAGTTTTTTGATTTTAGTGTTTTTCTTCGGAATAAAATTTTACATGCAAAATCAAAGCCCATTTTAACATTCATCATCAACTCATTTTATGTCCAAATTTTTGGTCCCCCATCCGATGACCAGTCTTTGCGAAAGTTGCTTAACCTCAGCACTCGCAGGCCGGGTGCGTTAATCACTGCGCCATTGATCTCCTCCAACAGCAACATTAGCTATTCATTGTCCACCTAGATCTATAATTTATAATTAAAAGAAGTCTAGAATTAAGTTGGTTGGTACAATATTTTCTTGTATTTTGTAAACTATATAGGATGTTGTATGAGGTTGGCATTATATAATATTCATATTCATTCACAGATATTCTTAAAAACAATCGGCGGAATCCGTTTCAATTATTATATATTCACGATTTATAATATAACGGAGGAGGTATTTAGGTATATAATAAAGTCAACACATAGGTAACATCCGATAATACGAAATAGGTACAAACCGATTAATTTGTAGTAAAGATAATTGCAAAAACGCGTCAAGTTTAAAACTAATGGACTTGTACCGCGGTAGATTAACGAGCACCAGCTACATCTACGTCGCCAGTATTTGGCGGCGCACCTGCCTCGTTTCGCCAACGATGCAACATTAACTTTAATATGCTGGCTGAAGTATCGCCCTGACTAGCTAAATTAAAAAGCCGCATGTGCGTAAAAACCTCAAGCTTCAACTGTTATGGTTGTATGGGTGAACCGCTCGAGCGCTCTCTACTAGTTCATTTCGCGTGATACCGTAACTCGGAACTTGCTGTTCGTGATTTTGAGCCAACGTTGCAAAGTAGGGATAGTACTATGTCTTTAGTGGATAGACCTCCTAATTTGGAGGAAAATAGGAAAAGCATACGTTCAGTTGTGGACATCACTATGCTGAATGGAAAGAAAGGAAAGGATGAGACCTAATCTCCCATCGTTGAACTTTTAATGGATGGACGATATATTATTGTTATTGTTATAATACAAAATTTTATGTTAATAAAATCTTATATTTGTTAAGTGACCTTTATTTTGTAATTTTCCACGATGGATGGGAAATCGCTAAGCTCCATCTCACTAAATTATATGTAAAAGCTAAGAGCAAAGGTGGAAGCGTCTCATAAGGTCTCAACAACTGACGAACTGGCTGCCTACAACTGTCAGAACACGACAAAGTTCACGAGATCACTAGTTATGACAAAGAACTTTAATACGGCTGGTATTTACTATGACTAAGGAGAAGCCAGCCCTTCCAACAAAATCGAATAAATATCTAAGGTGGAACATTAAATCCAGGACTTTTAAGTTTACGAACGGCGGTCAAACCCATAAAGGCGAATAAAACGCGTATTGTATAGATTGCAGAACAAATGTATTTATTATGCAACAAGTGTTAATTTATTGTCTAGATCGCAAAACAAATGCTAAAAGGACTTTACCTTGCAACAAAGGTTACGATTGTCGAACTAAAGTTGGCAAAGGGGTCTCAAAAAGTCAAACTAATTATTACAAAATATTTTCTATTGGTTTGATTGTAAGCCTTTCGAGCTATATTTCAATTAAGTCATCCTAAGCCGAGCAAGTGATGTAAATGATACCTTCAAAGTCCTTTAATGACATTTATGAATTTTTGGCGGGATGTCGGAATTTTTTTTACTTCATTTAGAAATGGCAATCTGTCATGTGCAGGGTAGGTAGGTGTATCTAGGTAATGCGGCCATGCACTTAAGTCGATTGCTTTTTGTATTTGTTTCTTCTACTAGAAAACTAGCAAGGAAAATTAATCGCAAGAAAGTAGAATAAGTAAATAATATAGTAAATAAATAAGAATATTATAATAAGTAATAATATAATAAAACATAAATAAAAAATTCAAATAAATAACGTAGACATACTGCAATAACACACATACAATAAATACCAAATAAATGTATGTTTAATATAATAATAAAAAGAAAATTCACTTTCTATTTGCAAAGCAATAATGGTCTAGTATCATATTATATACAAATAAAGCTTATTCGGATCGGATTTCAGAATCTTTATGTATATTCAATAAACATACAAAGATTCTGAAATTCATTGATCAAACTTATCAATTAATCAACCACTAAAGAAACCAAAAAACTGTTATTTCAGACTCAAAACGTCAATCAAAACATTTTTGATTAATTCTGACTCAAAGCGAATTTTTTATCCTTTGCAACACCAATAACAGCTAAAAACATTCAACTGAAAATTCGTTGCTGTTTTGGGTGTATTGGTAACCACTCGAGCGTTCTCTACTATTTCTTATAGGCGAGTGATAGTGATACCGTAGGCGTAGGTATAAAAAGTAAAAAAGTAAAATAGCCTATAACTGTCCCACCGCTGGGCAAAGTCCGCCTTCACTGATATCAAGTCATCACTACAATTGATGGGAAGGCTTAATCACCATGCTTGCCAAATGCGGGTTGGTGATTGGTCGGGAATTAAACCATCTAATTGGTATTAAATTTCGTTGATCACACTTACCAATCAATCAACCACTATTGCAACCAAAAACCAACTCTGTAACAATAAACGTCAAAAGGGACCTTTTTAGGGTTCCGTAGTGAACAAAGCACCCTTATAGTTTTGCCATGTCTGTCTGTCTGTCTGTCGGCCCGTCCCCAGCCTAGCTCATAAACTCTTAGTACTAGAAAGCTGTAATTTGGCATGGATATACATATTAATCACGCCGACAACGTGGTGAAGAAAATATTTGAAAATTTTTTTTTACCTGCCAGCCAAATGGTTGTTTTTGGATACGTGAAAAAATTCACGGTAGTTGTATAAAATGACAAAGTTAAAAGGAAAACTATCACAGCTAAGTAGGCTCTACAAGTTTAGGAGTAACAGTCGACCAACTTATAAAATGTATTTTGCGCAGTACAAATTCCTCATTGGGAACTACTTAAATAACGTTGTCAGGTGTGTGAAAGCGGTAGTATCTACATTTAAGTATATGAGCCATCGTGAAATAAATGTTCATAAAAGCCCTCTTCTCAGAGTCAGCATTATTGAGATGGGCTACGGAACCCTACACTGCGCGTGGCCCGATACGCACTTGGCCGGTTTTTTATCCTTTGCAACACCAATAGCAACAGCTAAAAACTGTCATCTGAAAACGGGTGCTCAAAATTTTCTTTGTGAAGCAAAGACCTGTATAAAGTTTGCTTTCATGTATAGCTCGACCCTTTTCAATCAGTTCTGAGTTTAGTGATACCATGAGTAAATAAAATATATATAAATTTGCATGAAAATGCTATCCAATTATTGGTATAAAACTTCACTGATCAAACTTAGCAATCAGTCTATCAATCAATCAACCACTATAAGAAACCATAAAACAACTCAAAGCGACCTCTTTACTCTCTGCAACACCAATAACAGCTGAAAACTTTCATCTGAAAGCAGGAGCTTAAAATTGTCTTTCTGGAGCAAATACCTGTATTAGGTACTTGCATAAATATGCGTTGCTATTAAGGGTCTATAGATGTCTCTAGCAGTTCTTAGGCAAGTAATACCGTAGGTATATAAAATATATAAAATATGCCTGAAAATACAATCTAATAATCTATATATTAATACGTGAAGCAAAAACTTTGTACCCCTTTTTACGAAAATTGCGCGGACAGAGGAGTATGAAATTTCGCACACTTATAGTTTATATAGAGAAGGATGGCAAAATGTAATTTTTTTTTAATTATGCATAAAAATACATTAAATCAATAAAACAATCATTACACACAATACCATGTATTTGACACACACGCATATATACTCTTTTCTAAAATTTCAAAAATGGAAGAGGAGCGGCCGAAATCTGTCAATGCCTGTCAATGCCAGTCTAAACTAACATTCTATCTTTTTTTTAATTTTTCATTGCTTAGAATACAATCCGTGCAGCCTTAATAAAATTACGGTCGAATTTCAGCTACTGGGCGACCACTAGTTTGTATAAAACTTCGTTGATCAAACTTATCAATCAATTAATCAATCAATCAACAACCACCAATAGCAACTATGTGATATCAAATATCTAAACGTCAAAGCGACCATTTTACCCTCTGCAACACCAATAACAGCTAAAAACTTTCATCTAAAAGTAGGAGCTCAAAATTGTCTTTGTGAAGCAAAGACCTGTATTATAAATGCGTTGCTCTGTAGGTGCCCTGAGCCGACAGGACATCAATCTTGCCTCGTCCGCGGAGCCGCAGTAACAAATGATGTCATAACCCCTGCCCTGTGGTACGAACCCCTGAACGGTTTTATAAAAAGCCCTTTTAAGACGATGAGCGGTGTAATTAAAAATTATTATTTCACTTCACTGCGTTGGAATAAATGGTTGGTAATTTAAAGAAAATAACTTCAATTTGTTTTTGGGATATTGATCGATTGCTGGGATAAAGATTTAATCATTATTCTTAGGTGCAATTAAGCCGGTTCAATATATTAGAATAAATATTATTAACGGGATTATTACCATGTTTTTTGTTGTGTTTGAGTATTCGATATTCGGCACAGTTGCATGCGCCATAATCACGGATGTACTGAAATTATTGCGGGTGGGTGATTATGAGCAGACAAAACGATCTACCCTCTTCCTTAGTCGTTTTTTGAGCTCGATACTCGTACCACTGTCTCCTAAGTCACTATTCACTCGAACTTGTTTTTAACACACTACACTGACCGTATCAGATCCCGAAACGGCACTTTTGTTCTTTTTGCGGTCTTTACATAAACCAATCTTCGCGTTTGAAATTTTTGTATTTTGTAATTTCAATTGCTTCTCTAACCAATCTAGGTATGTACTGGCGTTCTGTCGAAATTATCTGGGGGTTATAAAACTCAATTCAGTGATTAGGACCCGATTGGATCAAATGTTCAGCAATGGCCGATTTTTGCGTATCGTTATTCTTTACAGCTTGATATGCTCCTTAATTCGGCAGGCTGTAATCGATCTTATACACACTGGGCTTTTCTAGGGGAAAGCTGTATTTTGGTGACCGTAGACATTGAGCTACTTTTCTAAAAGGAGTAAAGATGGATATTTATTCTAATGTAAGAGACCATGATAGTTTAAAAAGTTATACGGTTATATATACAGGGTGTTCGGCGCATGGTTGGACAAACGAAAACAGCGAAGTGGTGGTGAGGTCATATACTATGTGCTCACGCCCAAAAAGTTTGACATTTGTCCATGATTTTTTTTGTCCAAAGCTATTTAATTTTGTTTTCTTGTCGTTTTGTGGATATCTATGGGTTTAAGTGGTGAATTCTGGTGTTTTTTGCACTTTTCAATAAAATTCAATTAAAAATTAAAAATCAAAAGTAGACAAATGTCAAACTTTTTGGGCGTAAGTACATAGTATATGACCCCACAACTTCGCTGTTTCTGTTTGTCCAACCATGCGCCGAACACCCTGTAGTTAATGACGACCTCCGTAGCCGAGTGGCTTGTACGCCAGACTTAGGCGGCGCTAACTCTGAGGTCCAAGGTTCGATTCAGCTTCGATTTGTGACTCATGTAGTTAATTTGACTAGATCCTGTTTTTACCGTCTCAGAGTTTTATATGGAATTCGTGACTTATTAGATGAAAGTGTACGTGTCCTTCTGTATGAGTGGCTTGTTTTATCAAAGCTCAATTATGGAGATTTAGTCTATGGACCGCGGCTACAGTCAGGGACTCGTCGCTTTGTTCAACGTGTACGAAACGCCTGTTGTCGTTTCTGTTACAAAATTCCTCCCAGAAGTCATGTCACTCCATATTTGAACAAGGCTCTAATGCACATGGCCTCAAGGAGACATTTTCACTTAGCTTGTTTGTTATTTGATGTTTTAAAATCCGAAGAGCCAACATACTTGCACTCAAAAATGTTTATATCTCCTTTTCATAATAAGTATGGCACCAGGGCAACTAGGTGTCTTTTGATGACCATGACCTCAAATATTATATCTATGAATTTTAATTTTTAATTTTTGTTAACTTTCTACTTTCACTATTTGTTTTATTGTGTCGTTTAGTGCCTACATTAATTAGTGTTTGTTACATTTTAATTTTTAGTTTTTACATTTTAGTTTTTGTTTTGTTTGTCTACCTTTTTCTGGTTAATTTAATAGTAGAATACCAGTGCTTTGCTTATACACATACGTATTTTTGTGTATAAGCATAATCAGCCACTGAGCTATCGCCCTTTTGCGCTTCTGCAGCACACATGTATAAAAATTTATATTTGTTATTAATATTGTTATTTTTAATAGATTTTTTATTTTATTTTTGTTATGTGTGTGACGTATTAGTTACAAATAAAGTCAAGTGTTTCTATTCTATTCTATTCCCGGTTGGGTCAATGTCAAAAATTTACTTTTCGATATTGTGTCGGGTCTGCGTGGTTGTACCGTGGTGGTCGTTGTTTCTGATTTCCATAAAACGTGTGCTTTAGCTACTTACCTTGAGATCAGAACAATGTATGTGTATATGTTGTTGACTAATGTTTAAGAAGGTATTCTTCTTATTATATATTAGACAGGTCATACATAGTTATGCATAATGTTGTACGAGTAACTAACACTCAATATTTTATTGCGTTTTACAATGTATCCAAAGGTGTTACCATGTTTAAATATAGTGTAGACCATTTCAGACTTGATAGGGCACAGTAATTTGAAGAAGAGACTGCTTACTTGAACCTTCAAATCATTAACCTGGATAAATTCTGATATAGGTACCGTAAGATATTTAAATTGTCACAGTTCGGAAAATTGTCATTAATAATTTTATTCATCTGACGCTGTAACTATACTAAAGTTATTCTTCAAGTAGACGAAAGTTAAGAATTCAAATGCTTGTTACCAAGTAAAACTGATGGCAGAACCACTCATCTATTTTCAATTCGTTTTCAGACTTTTACGTTAAAAGTTCTCCCAAGCGTTAGCACCCGACCTAAGTTAGCTCTACGTCTCTACGTCTATGGTAACGCAAAAAGTCGTGTTTTTAACATTCCCCGACATACCCATCTTTATTTATGTGCACACGTGCACGCATTGTACTTCGGAATGTCCGTCTGATTCAATCTTATTAATGGACTTGGCCGTTTGCCCCACTGACTGTGAACGCGACCATTCTATTTGTCGCAACCGTATCTCATTCCGGTCGCTGATGACTGACTTTGTGACTTGCGTTATCGTGTTTGGGTAGTGTTTCGTTTGGCACCAATTATAATTTATATCGTGTTCTACGAATAGGGATGTCGCAGCTGTAAAATAATGATTGCTCATTTTAATTGGGAAACTAACGGTTATTCTGTCTGTCGGGATTAAGAGATAATCAGCCTTTTTATTTTTGCAATGCGTTGTTGCGTTTTAATTTCGGATTGTTGATTTTTGCTATTATCTGTTTACTTGAATTAATAAAACATCACACTTTGAGCGCGTTAGGGATCAACTGACAAACCATTATACTTGGTTTAGCGAGACCATAGTGCATATTGTTGTTTCGACGTGTTTAAAATAATTAAAACTTAAGCAGTTAAAATGTCTCATATTAGATATCTTAAATTGCCATTCAAGATTATACACTCTATTTCATTAGATTCAGGTACTCCGTTGCTGAACTAATCATCACAAGAACCATCATAACTAGTTACTTTTCAACTGGCATTAGATCCTTGGCGACTTGCGGGTCAGCATAAGGTGAGAACGTCTAGTGAGGCACAATATCGTCCACTAGCTGTCCTCGCATCTGGACTCTGCTTCTGCTTAAATCAGGCAGAGCAGAGTCATTTGCCATCTCTTCAATATAAAAAAATGAAGGTGACATAGACTTTTCAGTGGCAGCCCTGCCAGTGCTTCGGCTGAGACTGCACTGAGTCAGCGCATATACGAGATGTCAACAAGGTCAATCCGCTTTCAGAACCATTTATGTTATTGCTTTGAACTAATTTACTTTACGATTGACTTTAATGTTGCCTTCACCCGTAGACAGAGCAATGGTTCCTTTGTGTCCTATAAATTATTAACAATGTTACAACATATTACAAAAACACAAATGTTGAAAAAAATTCCACGAGCAGGATTTGAGCCTGCTCCCTTTTGACATATCGGGTCAGGTGCTCTTCCAATTGAAATTAAAATTGTTTCGCAACAAAATTTACGTTAAAATTATATAAACAAAACAAAAAATGTTACAACATTTCAATATAGGCAACTATCATATGGAAACCATCTTCATCGCCAGCTCATTTATATGTCCCCACTGCTGGACCACGAGCCTTCCGAATGGATGGATAGGGAGAACGGGCCATAAACCACTACGTGGATTTTTTTACACTTTTCCAAACTCTTAATTACAGTCCATCGTGTGTAACCATAATATTATTTACAAATGACTGTCATATCTTAAATACATTTTCACAATATATAACTTGTTACAGAATGTACTGGTTCTCGGGCCGGCGGCGCCGCTAGTGTTCTGATGGCAGCAGTCAATTCGGTAAGCTTTATTGAATGTACCGGATTGCTTTTACACCGTCGACGGCAAAATAGTATGGTGTGGAGAGGAGACTTCTTCGACGCTGACTGTATCAACAGTCAGAGTCGGAAGTCGCTGTCCATCTTAATATCACACTAATATTATAAATGCGAAAGTTTGTGTGTATGTTTGTATATTTGTTGCTTCTTCACGCTGCAACGGTTGGATGGATTTGGATGAAATTCGTCATACAGATAATTTATAACCTGGATTAACGCATAGAATACTTTTTATCCCGATATTCCCACGGGCACAGGAACCACGCGGGTGAAACTGCGGGCGGCCGCTAGTCATTACATAATATCTTTGCTAGATTTGACATTCGCCTGTTAGATTATTCAGCTAGTTTGACTGAATGCTAAAGCGTTCAGGAACATTTGCTGACTGTACAAGCAATAGAAGCTTTATATACAGCTTCAGACTATGATTTCTTCTTACTTCTCTAGGATTTAGATAAAACTTCGCGTCGTGAATATTGTTTGCCATGTTGTGAAACTCTATTTTTGACTAAGTGTTGTATATAAGTTTTATACGCATTATTGTTCCAATAAGGCTGTTGAGTTTCCTAATAAAATAAAAATAAAATAAAAAATAAAAATAAGTAAGCAAAAAAAATCATACTAATATTATAAAGCTGAAGAGTTTGTTTGTTTGTTTGGTTGAACGCGCTAATCTCTGGAACTACTAGTTCGAATTGAAAAATTATTTTTGTGTTGAATAGTCCATTTATTGAGAAAGGTTATTTTGTTCCTTCCGGGTAAGCACTTGGTTTTTCATCCCACTTGAGGTTAAGTGATGATAAGGCCGAAGGTAAAGCGCACTACGCCTGAAATCCTCAACTCCTGAGGCACTGGCTATCTTATCTCTAGCTGCCGGAACACAACAATGTGAAAGAACTAATCTAACACAACCACAGGGAAAGTTACGGGTGTGTGAAAATCAAGTGACAAAACAAAGATCCCGTGTAAAAAAAGATCGACTTTACACAAAGATAATAAAAAAAAGTTCAATTTGGCGTTTGGCTTACTCCATTTGACTATCACATGCAACTTTTTCAGACGCTAAAAAAAACACAACCAATACCAATATTACACGTAACGGTATAAGCCGGCTCTGTGTAGCCCTACCATTGTTTACTTAAGTGAATCGCAAGCGAGAATGCTTATGCTTTTATGTGGCTTTTTGGTACCTATTAAGTTTCTGATAAGAGTTCCGGCTGTTACAGACGTACCATCAAAGCAAGTGAATCTGTAGTATCAGGACACGTGACCAGCGCCTCGAAACTGCTATTTTAAAACGTCGCGTCTATATGTTTCTCAGTCACTCAGATTCTCAAATTCTCAAATTTTCAGATTCTGATATTTCCCTCATAGTCCATATGCCTTAATCAGTCCACGAAGATACGATAATGGACGTTTTAAAATAGCAGCAGAATTAAGGGCCAGAAAATCAATGTCGCAACAGGACTGAATTTCTTTCAAAACTCTTTCTGCAACACAAACAAGGGACGTTTTCCGTATCGTGACTTTTCTGTTAAAAATCGGAAACAAATATCGTTCTAGTAAGTTTTGAGGAGCTGTTCACAGCAAAACAGTTGATCGGTTACAGTAACAGTAGTTCTTTTGAATCAAATGAAACATTAAGCACAGGATCCTCTGCATGAACGATGAGATTCTTCTACATGAGAGTCTTCTACATTTAATGCTATAGAATCATTTTGTTGGTCATCTCGATAGAATCGCCTAGAAGGCTAAGGACACCCATTTTGACAGCTCTGTGATCTGTGGTCAAAGTAACACTAGATTCAAAAGTACCGTTCCACGGTATACAAAATATTGACACGCTAAAAGTGAGTACTGAATGAGAAATCTTATGGTAGGGCCTCTGATTAATAGTAGAACAAACGCGGAGTGCTCAGTGGTGAGAGGATTAACCCTCGCGTGTGGAAACAAAATCGAAGCTTCGTTACTGTTAAAATCAAATTGAAAGTAAATAGTAGCAACATATGCTTATCAACTGGAAGGTTTTTAAGTAAGCTCATTAACAATATAGTCCTACATAGCAAGTAATTATAAGGTTACTTTTTATTAACTGCAAATATTTTGACAAAACATTTAATCATATCAGAGAAATAAGACCCTAGCATTAAAAAAATCAGGCTAGTTTTTTTTTTTTACTTTTTCTGACACAAACATTGTAATATTTTTAAGAGCGGCCTCTGTCGGTTTTTTTGAATGAAACTAGGGGCACGTGTAAGCGGTGAAGACATTGCGGCCTCTCTGTTTCGGCTGGGTCTCTATCGGATCGCCTAATTTTTGTACGCCTAATTTGTAATGGCACCCAAACGAAAAGCCTAAAATTTTTTCGCCTAATTTCACTCTTCAGAATCGTGTTTGCCCTAATTTCACTTCGCCTAACTTTTTATCGCCACATTGTCATTTACCAAATGCGTCATTTGGCAGAACAATTCGTAATTCCTAAAGTTTACAATTCCTAAATATTAATTCGCACAAAATTAAAAATAAAACATGCAACATGCATGCAGACATGCAGCATAACATGCAGCATGCATGCAGACATGCAGCATGCAAGCAGAAACACAGCATGCGTGCAGCATGCATGCAGATATGCAGCATGCGTGCAGGCATGCAGCATGTAAGCATGCAAGCACGCATGCAGCATGCGTGCAGGCATGCAGCATGTAAGCGTGCAAGCAGGCATGCAGCATGCATAGTTTCCGTCACGGCTTCGGCGCTGCGGGGCTCCGGCGGTCCCACGCGAGCTTTTCGTCGCAGATGGTTTTCGCTCACCACCGAGGCTTCGGCTTGCTGGCCGGCGAAGCCGGCCAGCCTCAGCCCCGGCGGCGAGCTCAACCCACCTGCTCCTTAGCTCGCGGGCCGCCTCGCCCCTCCGCGCCTACGCGCTTTTATATTGCACTCTAGCGTAGGGCAGACAAGACTACGTGGAGTCGGGTTTGCAGCGATTCGCTTCTGTCAATTTATTTTCTCAATAAAATTCTATGCTTTTATTCCAATACATTATTGGCACATTTCATTTTAGATATGCTAAAATTAGAGCTTTTATAAATTTTGCGAAATAATCGTTATGCCAAAATAAAGTTATGCCAATATAAAGTTATGCCAATATAGTTTAGGCTATTTTACATTAGACATTCTAAAATTAGGCCTTTCAATTCTTAGGCCAAACTATAATGGTGGCAAAACAATTTTTAGGCGAAACAATAATTGTACGTTTTAAGTTTAGGCCAAAACGGTTTGGCCAAACCATATTAGGACAAACAATTTTAGGCGAACCGAAGGGCACCCGTTTCGGCTTCTTTGAATTGAAACTACCGAAAGTGCTTTATTTATCTTTTTAATCGAAATGTCTTTTAGCGTTTTCCTTGAAAACTAGCGTATAAAAATTCAAGGTTTTTTCATAAAAATAGTTTATATATGTTGGTGAATTTATCCTCAAAATATTTGCAGTTGATAAATGTGACCTTATATATCAAAATTAGGTTTAGACTATACCATGAGGTAATAATAAGATTAGCATCAGATGGTGAAAATAGCTACCTATCTAGGTTTTCTCAAAAGAGTACATAGAAGATGGCATGGGGTTCTTCTAAAAGAGTTTTAAATTTTTTTACATAGTCAGCAACGCGTAAATGGTACCTCTGGTGTTGCAAACGTCCATGGGCTACTTTAACAGCTTACTCTTAGGTCATATGCCTGATGTGGTATATTTTAGTAGATACTACCTACATAAAACTTAAATCTGAAAACAGCTGATAAAACAGATTATTATTTAAAGCATTACAACTATGTTGGGCACGTCCTAATAATTACCACTACAGGATAGGTGAGGAAATATTTCATCGTCTATTTTCAAGTAAATTATCCGCTCCAACTGATGCATAAATAAATTATTCGCGTACCGAACATATAAATTCGACATAAATAGGTACGTTGCTGTTGCTACCTCCACCGAAATTATTTCGCCCAAAATGAATGAAACAGTCTATAAATCCGGACTTAACATTAATAGCGTATAATTCAATGTTATTACGGCAGGCGACGGTCTCATTAGCAGGATTCAATCTTTCGTGAAATTTTAGCTCATTAAGTATTTGATAATTGGCACAATTCTGCTTTGCCTCTTTAAGCAGACCTTTCATGTCACCCTGAGACAGTGTATCATTACCGTACCTACCTATATATATATGTATTATATAATATACTAATGGGAGGCATACAAGCATAAGTACTAAAGCTTCAGTTCTGGATTGATTGAAAGGCCGGCAACGCATCTGCGATCCCTCTGGTCTTGCAGATGTCCATGGGCGGCGGTGATTGCTTCCCATCAGGTGACCCACCTGCTCGTTTGCCTCCTTATATTTTTTTTTTAAAGTCGCGCATATTACCCTTGCAATTGCAACGTGCTTGGGCTGTGTTTGCCGCTTCCCATTAAGGCCAGACCTATTGACATTTATATTTATTTATACCACTCACATACTGACTAACTGACTAATAACGAAATCTGTAGAACTACAAAGCTTTTGAAGGTAAATTCTGGTAGGTAACGTAGACAGTACGTTCTCAAACCGATAACAAATATTTATTGCTTTTTGTCAACGAAACCGTTTCTGTTTTTAATTTTGACATACAGTGCAAAGTCGTTAAGTTAAAAAGTCAACAAGAGACCCTTTATATTTTATATGAAACATGGATACTTATTTATATAATTGCGAGTTTCTTTATGATAGCGAGCGAGCGGCGCGTGGCAGTGGTGTCACAACGGCGCACGACTACGAATACGCACGCACACTAATATCTGTACAGAGTAGGCTGGTGATTTAATTAGAGCAATGTTTACTTTCGTAAAATCATAGGCGTTTGGGTAAAAAATAATAAAAGTCTTAATATTTTCATATTCATGTTTTTTAATTGAAAAATAAGACAACAGTGACCTGCGGAATATCAATACAAACAATCAATTTTGATGTCGAATCATTGTTTCATTTGTGCTATATTTACAACTAGCGGCCCGCTCGCGACTTCGTCCGCTTGAGTACCGGGTATAATTCTATGCATGTTTTATACATATAAACCTTCCTCTTGAATCACTCTATCTATTAAAAAACCGCATCATAATCCGTTGCGTAGTTTCAAAGATTTAAGCATACAAAGGGACATAGGGACAGAGAAAGCGACTTTGTTTTATACTATGTAGTGAAGTTTCTGAAGAAATAAGTTTTTAGATATCATTATTTTACGTATTGTTTATGCAGTTTCTGGGTATTTGTTTCAAATTCCAAGACAACCATGACCTTGTGAAAGGATCAAGCTAACCTACACTAGTCCTTTTAATGTATAAGACCTATTCAGCGCCTAGCACCAGTGATTTAAAAACACGTAAATTTTCAAATTCCGCGCTGCACCCCCTTAAGAAACCTATTTAAATTAAGTTTTTATAATGGTGAAGACATTGTACACCCCACGTTATAAAAACAAAGCATCATTTCTATTCGAACCTGACGATCCCGATCGCAATCACGTCACCTTTATCGAATCAACGACACTTTACTGTGCTCCTAACTGCCAGAGTCTGTTTTATCTACTATAAGCCGTTTTTTTTCGGCCATAAGGCACCGTTTAGAGCTTAACAACCTCCCATTGAGGTACCTAACAACGAGTTAGCTCATCACTGTTCCCTCGCAGGTATAACGTGCCAAGTTTAAGTTGAACCGCGCAGTTTTAACCCGCAGTCAAACATCCGAAGTATTCGAACCGATGAGGCGTGTCAGGCCGAGCTGGTGGGTGGGTAATGGCATTAGCTTTGGCCGTTCCGACATGGACCGCTTCCAAATCACATTTGGATAGCTGCACTTCGGCAATACTCGGTTAATGGCATCTATTTTTGAATAACGCTTTATAGTTTTTTAAAGTTTTTATATGGATTGGGTTACTTCATAAAATTTGTATGTAATAGGAAAGTGGTCACGTCACATACAATTTGGTATAGGTTTAAGTAAATTTCAAAACCAAATTCAAAAAAATTAAGAGCTGGTATTTAAGGAAACCTTAGATATGTATATATATAGTGTTATAAGATATAGTTCAAATTATCAATCTCATAGCATGTAGGTAAAATATCATGACAAAAATGGTATAACCAAAATTAAGTTTAATTTTACTATGTATTATTCTTAAATAAACTAGATACCTATTACGAGTAATATTAGAAGACTTTGAGCCAAATTTAATAAACAACATCGTGTAAATAGATTTATCTAAAAATAAAAGTTACAAACACAACAATGCCACGTCATCATTTTGTCACAAGCAAAATGGCACGTTTCCAGCCTTCTTGACGAACAGAGCAATCAAGAACCGATTCCGGATTTCGCTGACAGACGGCGGACATCGCAAAAATCTTCTGTCATTAATTAAAAGAGGACTGTCGCCTCCATGCATTTTATAAAATGCAATGAAAGTAGTTTAAAATTAAAAATATAATTGACTCGTCCAACTCAAACTTCCAAGTCGGGAAAGTGTGATTCGAAAGAATACCATCACAGACGGTTACCATCAAAAGTATATATCGTAAACGTTAATTAGTGATGATATCATTGGTCATATCGTCGTAAATAAAAAAAAAAAATACGTTTGTCAATTGTTAGTTCCATTAACGGACGTTGTGGCGTTGAACAAATTTCAATACAACACTTCTCTTTTACGTTCGTTTTACGATTCGAAAACCATTAGTAGTAGGCCTACAGAACTGTATTTTTCTTTTCAGTGCACTTATACTTAGATAGCTACAGAGCTTTCAAAGTTAATCCTGTGATCAAAAAATCATGAATATTTTTATCATTTATACACAATGCATATAGAGAAAGATATATGTGGTTGTTATTCTGTGATGAACTACCCGCGGCATAATATCACCATCACCAAGGAATAAATTTGGCGTAACGTCGACGCGTCGTATAGGATGTATTACTTGTAGAGTCTGTCGTTCCCATACGGTTATCTTTTCTCCCTTTATCGCTGGAGTTGGGCAATACCCACGTCTGAATGGGGTGTTACGCGCGACAATGTTGTTTTTGGACCTGGTAACGCCCTGCCAACTGCCTCTAAACACTTTATTAGGTCGAATAAAGCATCCTATATTTTTGGTGTACTTTAATTTCCATAGCTAATTGAGTTAGTGCGAAATTGCGCCGTCTGTTTGCGTAGGGTATGCGTAAAAAGACAAACACGATGGGCGTGGAATAAAAATTACTTTTGGTGTGTTCGTCTATAAGGGTATCGTTAACTTTTTATTTTATTTCAAACCATTTGGTATAGTAAGTAAATCAAAGCCAAAGTAATTTTTTTTTTTCAAATAAACTTAAGGAAAGTGCTTTTGAATCGTCCAAACTTTTTTTACCTACAACCCATTCAGGACGTCTATTTTTAGCTGTGGGGAAAAATAGGCGCAAGAAACTCCACAGCTTTGATAGAAGTAACGATATTTACAAAAAAAAAATCGCAATGTAGGTTTCACTACGCGACAAATTGTTTCCAAAAGTAACGAGTGGTACAATTTATTTTATTAAATCTAGTTTTTTATTATTCTATTTATTACCAATCATAGTTCATAGTGAAGATTTGATTTAAGAAGCTGCAAGAAAGTAGGCTGCGAGGGTACGGAGATGTGAAGAGGAGGCCATCCGACTATGTTGGAAACTTGGCACTGCATCTTTCTGTCCCTGGTCCAAGATCGAGAGGCAGACCCAAGACAAGATGGTAGGATGATGCAAGAGGACATGAGGGACTGCCAGGAAATCAAACAGGATGTCGAGGATAGAGCGAAGTGGAAGAAAAAGATAAGGATGGATGACCCAACCACCATGTGGGATATATAGTCGGAAAGAGAGAGAGAGAGATAACCCAAAGTGATGATGCCAGTCAAATCGTATCATCATCATCAGCTCATTTTATGTTCCCACTGCTGGGGCACGAGCCTTCCATATGGATGGATAGGGAGAACTGGCCAGAAACCACCAGTGTGCCCAGTGCGGGTTGGTGTTTGCTAACGACTGCTGATGCAGCCGGGGTCAAGGGCTTTACGTGCCTTCCGCAACACGGAAGAGCTCGAGATGACACATTGTTGGCTTTCCGAAAGCTGCTTAACCTCAGGACTCGCAGACCGGGTGCGTCTAAAACTTTTTATAGAAAGATGACTAGAAAAATGAACGCTTTAGATCAATTATGAATTTCTCTTACTAAAATAACCGCTAATACCTGTGCTACGTTTAGAAAATGATAATAACGTCTTTTATCAAAAAGAAGTTATCCTAAATGTTTCAGCGAAACAAAGTTTCAGATGGCCAAAATGTTTTACAAGCCCCAGCGCAGATAAAGTCTAATGACAGGATTTAAAAGTTGTGAAAAAATTTCCTCTTCCACCCTTAATTTGTTTTCTAAATTTCTGGAAATAAGCCAAACTGTTTTAAGAATGTTTATCCGATCGCTTATTGATTAACGTAACTCATTTATTGTACCTGATGATGATGATGATGATGATGATTGGTCCGACCGATTTCGGTCATGGCGACCGCTTCGACTCCTAGTCGGCACGGCGCTGGTGCGCCCGAAGATGGCTAACATAACCGATCTTCTTAGTAAACTGGCGTGCGCACTAAACGCACGTAAGCTTACCATCAGCATAATTATAATGGATTGACGCGGGTTGCCGGGCCTTCAGCTCATCGCGTTTTGTATCGAGGTTGGTTTTACGCTGCTCCTCGAAGACACGAACTTGCCTCTTCACACACCCGCGCCATTCCAAGCGTTGCGCCGCCAAACCCTCCCACTTGGACGGGTCGATATTGCACCTCTTCATATGCCTTTTCTGAACATCTTTATACCTGAGGAGTTGACCACCACGCTTACGCTTGCCCTCCTACCTACCTACCTCGTTTATGATTATAATAGTATGTTATAATTGTAAATGGGAAAGTATCTATATAAACAATTTTTTTTAAATAGATAGATAATACATTTTTTTGCAATAAAACATGCACACAATTAAAACAAAGTACAAATACATTTAGGAGGGGGTGCCGCGCGGAATTTCGAAGTCACTGGTGCTAGGCGCTGAATAGGTCAAATACATTAAAAGGACTAGTGTAGGTTAGCTTGATCCTTTCACAAGGCCATGGTTGTCCTGGAATTTGAAACAAATACCCAGAAACTGCACAAACAATACGTAAAAGTAATGATATCTAAAAACTTATTTTTTCAGAAACTTTGTAAATATAGCACAAATGAAATGATCGTGAAATGATGACGAAGTTCGCCGGTCAGCTAGTATCTTATATAAATAATACACATCATCATCATTAGCATAATATATTAGTCCACTGTTGGAAATAGACCATTAAAGTGTCATACCTACCTACATTATTATTTAAATATTTCTAAAAACGGCAATAGCTCTGTGAACTTGTTGAAACATACCAACATTTTTGGTGCCCTGTTTACTGTTAAATATAGGACGGAGGGATCTGAGATAATGTCAATCGAAATACTTGAAAGTCCCATGTAGGTTCCTAAGTACCAAACCCTCGCATTCCTACAACAAGCGAACGTAGGAAATGAGTGAGGGACTCTAATTTTCTAGTGCTCCATCGGCTTTTGTAATGTATAATAAAGGGAATCCTAGGACAGGAGTGGGCCCGCCAGAAATTTAATCTGAGGGCCCTTTCGCCCTTAGATAAACGCCGAATAGTATTAAGAATGAATATTTCAGTTTAATTGAAAACTCTGGTTGTTTGCACGGATGAAATGCTTATTATGGATGGTGGTGATGAATTGGTTTTTGGGTGTCGATTTGGAGTAAGTATTATATTTCCTTGAAGTGTCGCAATAATTCAACTTCTGGCTAGATAGAATAGTTATTTGTTATACAAGAGTGCAAAGTTGTTTTTTAACCGCGTGCTCAATTTTGATGACCGAGCAAGCGAAGGATTCTAAAATTAAAAAAAATAAAATTAATTAAAAAATTAGAATCCTGAGCGTTAGCGAGGGAATCAAAAGAGCACCAGGTGAAAAATCTTTGCACTCGAGTGCAACACCTAACTTTTCATCCCACCTCAGCGAGGAAATGACTAAATGCAAAAAAACATTTACAATCACAAGATACTTTTATTTCAGTTTAGGTATAAACTACTACATTATGAAAGGTAAGTATTACAGAATAATCTTTAAATTATAAAAAACAATACTTAGGTATAATTAAGAAAAATTGAAAGTAACGTTGCTACAGTTACTAAGTGTAATATTTTTGTTAGGTACTGTAATGTTGGTGTTAGTAACTTGTGTACTGTAACACCCCGCTGGGTCGTTACTTAAGGAACGGGGGGTTGTATCGAATAATAATGCTTTATAGCTTTAAATATTTATATTACTTTCAACAAGAAATAATAACAATCAATTCGTCGTCGCGACCCGTCACCGAGTCCGCGATGTTCTTCTTTTTTCTCTTCTACTATATTTTAATGCAGGCCACGGTGGCTGCCAGTAAGTATGCCCGAGCAAGGAGTCTCGGTTGCTACAGTACTGATAAATTGGGCACCATGGAGGTAGAAACAAATAGGTTTAATGATGTTTTGAATTCACAAACTTAGTGCACACGATGTTCTAAATTCAATTTACTTTATCCTCTAGGGGATAAAAACGGCTTTTGCACTCAGATATCGAAGAGCAAAAATACTCTTTCCGAGATGGTGGGATGAAAATGTAATTTTCTTTATTGTTCACTTTGATTTTTCGTTTTCATCGTGGACATTAATTTTGGGTAGAGCATCGCATAAAGATAAATATTTGTAATAATAATGTTTTTTAACTTTTGATTTCCACCTGTCTTCCCGACGAGTCAAGTAACCCGCTTACATTCCTACATTTATCTATTATATTATATAATATTGCTAAAGTACATTTGCCTAGGAAACTTAAAATGTAATCTAAAAAACACGATCTCACCAATCTGACCAACCAACCGATCTGACTAGAAGTGTACTCTTAAATACAAATACAGTTATTTTCGTTTCTTGCTTGGCCGACTTTAAAGTAGTCCTTTCGTAAAATTACGTACACAACTTTTATATTACTTTGTAACCAGTTAAACTTCAACCAGTGAATGTTAGAGCCAAATTAAACATCTAACACTAATACTTGAGCTAAAATCAATAGGTCTAGTCCAAATAAGAGAGTACTAGATTATCAGCGATTACTTTCATATAGATAGGTTTTAGGCTCTAAATCAAATAAACGTAGTTTTGCCAGTTTGGTTTGGCGCCAACTAAATGTTTTTAGCTTAAGGCGGACCGCATACTGACTGAATTGAACAATGGGTTGCTAGTTACGCCTTTATTAGATGCTGTACAAATCAACCAAAATATATATATTTTTAATGTTTATGCCTTCTTCGTACCTATATATAAGTCTGATAGGTGTGGTTCCAGGAGTAGATTTACTGTAGTTTGTCCGAGATGTTACAGTTACTGTTAGCTGGTTATCCAATTGTTGGGCAAGGCCTCCCCCGATTCCTGTCACTCCTTCTTTGTCCGTCTCTCAAACGTCAGTCATCACCGCTGGGCCTGAACTATCACTATGGATGTTTATACTAGAGGCAGGACGGGCAGTAAAACACCACATGGGCCCAGTGCGGATTGGTGGTTGTTATCGACTGCTAATGCAGCCGGGACCAATGGCTTTACGTGCCTTCCGAAGCACGAAGGAGCTCGAGATGACACATTCTTGATCACTTAACCGATGACCGGCCTTTGCGTAAGTTGCTTAACTCTAACAGTCAGAGACCAGGCGCGTCAACCATTGCGTCAAGATCTCTCAGACGTAATAGCTATTGTTTAATCGGCCTAATGCAGGCGCTCTGCGGCGCAGCGAGCGATTGCTTTGTTTATTCATCATTAACTCATGTCCACTGCTGGGGCACGAGCCTTCTCTGTGGAGGCATAGGGAGAACGAGCCATAAAACACCACACGGGCCAAGTGCTGCGGATTGGTGGTTGTTAACGACTGCTAATGCAGCCGGGACCAACGGCTTAATTAACTTGCCTTACGGAGCTCTTTGCGAAAGTTACTTAACCTTAGCACTCGCAGACCGGGCGCGTTAACCACTGCGCCATCGAGTTCCTTTCTGCTCATTGCATGCACTTTGTTCATAGCGTGTTTCCTATTGCCGTTTACTACGACTGCCGCAGTACAAAGCACACTGAATTAGAAATGCGCTCACCGCGTCGGAAACCGTGTTCAAAATTTTATTTTATATTTTGTTAAGTGTACCTTCTCTCATAACGGTTCCACAGAAAACCAGCGCCGTATCATTACATTATGCTGAGTGGCAAACAAAAAATATATTAACATTTTGTTTTTACAAAGTTTTGTATGTTAAAGTATTTATGTATTACTAGTGGACCCGGCGGACTTCGTACCGCTTTGACAGTTTCAAATGTCTGTCAAAATTTCAATAAAAAGTATAAAAAATTACCAAATAGGTTCTATTCCCAACATCAAATCTAATACCTAAGTAGTAAATTATGTCTTTCATTCCTGTGGGAATATCGTGATAAAAAGTATCCTATGTGTTAATCCAGGTTATAAACTATCTGTATGCCGAATTTCATCCAAATCCATCCATTCGTTGCTGCGTGAAGAAGCAACAAATATACACACACACACACACACACACACACATACACACAAACTTTCGCATTTATAATATTATAAACACTTCTCTATCTTTCCTTTTATTGCTTTCTTTCAATGTGCGGTCAACTTTATACGACTGCACGTTTATCGGTATGTGGTGGTATTCAGCTATGCTATTAAGGTCATTTAAAAGCGTCGTACAGGCGACAAGATAGGCATTTAGCTGTAACTACTCCCAGGCCACCGGCTAAATTGTCAGAACTACACACAGTGCGACCGGAACCCGCTTAAAGGCCTTTATGGGGCTGCCGGAACGTTTAGAGACAGATAAAAAGTGGCAATGGCTTCAAGACCACATCCCGCCTTGAGGGCGATGGGGACGAAATATCTTGCGAGGGAATATAGAATGTGATTGAGTAGCCTATTTTTTTTATGTGTGGGGAGATATGGTAAGTGTTAACCTAAGCTGGGGAGGAGACGAAATAAAATTGGAAGTTCAATTATCTATATATTAAAACGTAAAGCAAAAACTTTGTACCCGTATTTACGAAAATTGCGCGGACGGAGGAGAATGATATTTCGCACACTTATAGTTTATATAGAGAAGATTATCCGAATGTTAATATATTTTTTAAATAATGCATAAAAATAAATTAAATCAACAAAAACAACATTACACACTCTACCATGTATTTGGCATACACGTATTGTTTGTCTTTAATGTGGCCGACATCTGTCAATGCCAATGGAAACTCGCATTCTATCTTTTTTAATTTTTCATTGCTTAGGATACAATCCATGCAGCCTTAATAAAATTTAAAAAAGTAATATTTTAAGACTATGAACTATTCAGATAAAATTTACAGCTACTAAGGTTTTTTCCCCGGTACATGATTTGATATGAAAAATGATACCTATTTATTCAAAGGTTCATATACACATTGAAGGTTATAAAATAAAGTTATAAAAGTAAGTGTAAGCTTTGTAAGGTCAAAGTAAAAATTGTAAAAACAGAAGCCTCATTTCTAATTAGCGTCGGTAGGTGGACGAATAGATTCGAGATAATTCGAGATTCGTCAATGCGAGATATCGTGGTGCTAACCCCATAGCCCGTTAGACTATTTATGTGAACTTTTACCTGACATGCTTCTGTTTATTAGCTATCTAGGATTAGTTTACAAACCCGTTCATAACTTGTTAATGACGCTTACATACGTGCTGCTCTTCGGAGTCACCGCTTCACTGTCTCAAATATCCCATCGCGCACAAACAAATTTGGTGACTCGTTTCTTTGTCGCACCTCCAAAAGATGGAATAGTCTACCAGCACACGTTTTCCCTCCTTCCTATGACATGACATGGGGTCCTTCAAAAGAGGCGAGAAGAAGCACCTTGTGGGCCGGCAGAGTGAGGTTAACTGATGCTAAGTTTGTTTTCTCGCTGCACCAGTTATCTTCGCGTCTGGATTCCATTTCCACTTAACATCATGTGGGATGGAGTCATTTGCCGAGCTATCTATAAAAAAAATAGCAAACTTTAAAAAATACGTAGGTAGACGTACTTTCTAACATTAATCACATAGAGTTAAGTCTGCTAAAATGACCAATTTTATTTTGTCTTTGATTAATATTCAAATCATTATTTTCATATCATCATCATCGTCATCATCTTAGCCAAAAGACGTCCACTACTGCACCAAGGCCTCCCCCAGGTATCTCCACAGAGCGTTCAATATATTTTCATATATATTGTGAATAAAATTTACTTCATATCACGCATGTTCCTAAAACCCTACTTATAAAAATAGATGTTAAGTCAAAGCATTCAACTGGGTTGACGTAACAGGATTCAAAACTAAAATAAATGTATATACATACATACGGCTACTATTTAGAAACTCAAACCTTCGTGGGTGCGGGTCTATTTTACCCTTTTAAGGAGAGTGGATGATAACAAACGCACCGTCAAGCCGGGTCAGAAAAGCCTCGAGGGCTAGAATACGTTCGCTCAACTTTAATTGGAAGTAACTTGTTTTAACAATATAACTTTTTAAATTATCATGCTAAAGTAATATTTGAATAGTTATTAATAACGGGATTAATGGTATCATGTTTACATTTGTGATGGCGCAAAAAGCTGTGCTGATATTGAGGATGCTGAATAACCTTAGTAATTTTGTTGACAATTTTGTTTTAGTAAAATTTGTCACTACTAGTTTGGGGTTTTATTTGTTGTTTCGTAGAAATTGGTAAAACTATCATCAATTAACAATTTTAAAGATTCGTATCTTTTATTTAACTTTATTTTTGATTTTTTGTCTTATCGGGTTTTTAATATAAAGTTTACTTAAGTACCTTCTTGAGCTGGTTCGATACAGCTTAGATATAATTCTTAAGTTTCGATTAATTTCAAAATCGTGTCTCCGTGTTCGTGTTTTCCGTCTAACTCAGGCTTGCAGCCGTTTTTAAGTTAAATTTTTCCATGTTTGAATCGGTTCTACTTTCCTGACTCATTTCCGCACAATATAATTGAATTTTTGTGTAATGTTCGGATATTAATTCGCAATACTTATATATACTCGTATCTTCCAATATATTAACTATTTTATCAAACATTTCTATCAAAATTCTCGCTTGCTCTAGCTTATTTAAAACATAATCTTCTTTTCTATTCTTCTAACGCCTAACTTTCTTAAATCTGTTCTAATTTGACTTATCAGTATTTCAATATTTTTTTTTGTTCGAAAGACTAAAAAAAAACACTTATCATAAAGTAAAACGTAGTTTTGTCTTAACAAAACACAGACGTTACATAAATGTATTTTCACAAAGAAGGAAAAAAATCAATCGCCATAAACGCCGTAAATTCAACTAATAGAGTAATAGGTACATATCACTATCTTAACAAAACACAATCGTAATAAAATATAATAGAGTCAATGTTATTACGGCAGGAGGAATAGTCCACTCGTACCGCTCGTTAAATGTCTGACGCACTTTAAATATGGTACATGCCGTTGCTGTTTCGCACTCGTCACTGCATTATCAAATACCATGTGATAGTCGCGTTCGTATGTGATTGTTCCGAGCAGCTCTACTGGTCTCGAACATCACCCTGCAGCTCTACTGGTCTCGAACATCACCCTGCAGCTCTAATGGTCTCGAACATCGCCCTGCAGCTCTACCACAGCACTGGTTTCCTCGTTCATCTTCTTAACTTGGCTTTAAAGCACTCTTATTTGTACAAATTTTTTAATGCGTCGATTGTATAACATTCTGCGTACTGCGATTGTTCCGCCAATAAAAATAACCTAAATTATAATTAAAATTGTCATAAGTAGATATTCATTTGTTATAACTATGTTTATTTCGTTCTTCGAGTTATTTTCCAAATCTTGGTTTACATTTTTCTGAGTGGTAGAGCCACGCTGCGTTGCAGCACGAAATGGGCCGGCTAGCCCGGCGTAATACCACCTTCTCATAGAATATCGGCGTGAAACAATGGCACTCGTTGCTGTTGTTTTTCGTCCGGTGAATGAGAGTACCGGATCCGGCCCATCTCTCACCCCTCCCCCCTCCCAATTCCTACTCCCTCTTCAAGATCCAACTCCTTCCTCAAGGCCGGCAACGCATCTGCGATTACTTTGCAGCGTGGGCGGCGGTGATTACGTTCCATTAGGTGACCCGCCTGCTCGTTTGCCTCCTTTTAACATAAAAAAGAGACATAGTTCGTATTTGAGTATATTTCTACCACACCCATTTTGTTTTAACACTCACTTTAGTTTTAATTATCATAACTTTCACGAATAATGTTCATATTAGTTCCAGTAATTAATGTTCATATAAAAGAACTTAGGCCGGGGCCGACCGGTGGGCCCCGCCCGCCGCGCTGCGCCACGTGCCCTTGCGCTCGCGCATTTTTTGTGGCCCGCTTGGCAGGGTCGCCATCTGATGTAAGGCGTCGAAAATTAGATAAAACACATCCGACTTATTCATGCGTCGTTTAATTACTCCCTCATATTACCATGTATACACTTATATAATAATACAACGTATGATGCGTACATACATCACAATAGCACTTACTTTAACTCGTAGAACAAATTGTCACTATTACGAGAATTTAGCTCATTGAACCTAAGCACATTAGAGGTGCCGCAGAGACCGGCCGGATATAAGCCGGCTGCGGCAGGCGCTTTATAGCAAATTGGAGTCATACCGAGTTGACATCGAGACACTGGTATTGTCCCCAGCGACGGGTTGGCTGGCACGACGCCGCAGGCCGGAAAGAGCCGACTTCACCCGACCGGACTTTGGAAATGAGCCAGAGATATGTCTGAACGTGTAGGGTAACAGGACATCTAGCTTGTGTACGACTTACGCGGACAACTGGGTCACGATTAAACATTCACCCGCCGCGTTAAGCGGAATTAATCTTGTTTTTCTTGGAAACCTTTTATCGTCTGAAGGTTTTTGTGGAGTGAAAAATAATACGATCGTCTTTTTGTTTTTGATGGGAAAGTTGGATTCACTTTTTGTTGTGATCAGTTAGCACTTCACACAGTTAGCACAGATTCATTACTCTCCCTTTGGGTAATTTATGCCTGTATATATTGATAGTAAAATGTCAAATCAATGGGTATAAGATGAGCAAATCAATCTGTGTCGCGTCAATGTAAAGTCAATTATACATCCTACATACATTTAGATGGATTAATCTATCCTACTAATATTATAAACGCGAAAGTTTGTAAGTATGGATGGATGTTTGTTACTCTTTCACGTAAAAATACTGAATGGATTTGGATGAAATTCGGCATACATATAGTTTATAACCTGGATTAACACATATGATCATTTCTATCCCGATATTTTCACACGGGAATCAATGGAAATTGTCAAAGCGGTACGAAGGCCGCTGGGTCCACTAGTTTATTATACATTAGATAGCGATATAGGTTTCAAATAACATAGGAGAATAGTTAGGGCATCAGTTTTCTATGTTATTTGAAACAAAAATTATAATAGTTGTTGTAAGATCAGTGTAATAGGAGAAAATAAATATTTTTAATTTAATTTTTATTATTATTATTTTCCTTATCCTACATAACACGACACTAACCGGCTGTAGACTAGAAAATAATTTCATTTGCATTTTGCGTCTGTTTTACATTTTTCACAACGTATCAAGTAGATCGGTATTATCCTACTGTGATGCTGCTCTCCACACAAAATGTTATTTATGTATTACATGCGAGAATAACATAATTTATTATGTATCTTCTGGTTTCAAATAAAAAATACCAATAACTGCGCACTTGAAAAGAATCTGATCATCACGTACTAAATTTAGCAACTTGATGTTATTACACAAGTTGTTTTTTTCTAGCGGCTCATGGAATTTTCCTTGAGAACCTTAACGATAAAAGAATCTGACAGTGAGCCATTCCGTTAATGGGCGGGCTGAGCTTGAATTCTGTCATTAGGACTTGGAATTCAACCTTTTATCGGGCAAATGAAGCGCTGACGAAACCTTAGAAAAACTAGAGCCCCACTGTGGGTCTTTCGTCTGAATGTGCGTCATAAAAATAAATTGAGTTTCAATTGTTTCACTTTCAAATAAGGAACAAAAGTTGCCTTTCAGCCGTCTTTCAACTGTCTTTCGTAATCAGAATCAAAGAAAGATTTCTTCTTTCTTTTTTGCTTTATTTGCTTAAGGCGAAGGGTAAGGCACACTAGCGCCACCAATTGATATTTTGTCATTTACTAGCGGACCGGATATTTTATAAACATTGCGTACCGTACGACAACAAGAAAGCATCCATAGTATTTATTTAATAATTGTGCACTACTTTTTGTTGCGTGGTTTATTCAAAAAATGGGCTTTATGGCATTTATTCACAAACAATGGCCACTATTGGTGTTAGCGAATGAATACAAAAACAAACCTAAAAGTAGTGCACAATTATTAAATAATAGATGTTTGCCTAGTGTCGGAAGGTCCGCAATGTTTGAAAAAAAATCCAGTTTAGCAGTTATCAAATTAAATCCATTAGCGGCGCTAGTATGCCTTACCCTTCGTACTAGTAAAGCGAAGCACAAATTAACGTATTTTATCAGAACACCGTAAATATTCTCACAACCCATAAATCTGATCACACTCTCGTTCGTAACTACTTCTCAAACGCACTCACACTCACACACTGCGATACTACGTACGCCGATTCGATGTCTTGAACCCAATGAAAGGAACAATACTCTTGAATGCTGTCGTATATTCCTATAGTAGTAGTAAATAGCATATAACTGTCCCACTGCTGGGCAAAGGCCTCATCATTGAAGTCAAGTCATCGCTAGAATTGATGGTTAATGGCTTTATCACCACGCTTGCCAAATGCGGGTTGATGATCATCAAAAATCTGAAACGCACCTTGGCCGACTCGGGAATTGAACTTGGGACCTTCACGTATCGGGCCGCGCGCTTTTCCACTCGGCTACCGAAGCGTTCCTTCCTATCATCATCATCATCAGCTCATTTTATGTCCCCACTGCTGGGGCACGAGCCTTCCCTATGGATGGATAGGGAGAACGGGCCATAAACCACCACGCGGGCCCAGTGCGGATTGGTGGTTATTAACGACTGCTACTGCAGCCGGGACCAACGGCTTTACGTGCCTTCCTTAGCACGGAGGAGCTCGAGATGATATATTTTTGGTCACCCATCCGATGACCGGCCTTTGCGAAAGTTGCTTAACCTCAGCACTCGCAGACCGGGCGCGTTATCCACTGCGCCATCGAGCTCTTCCTATAATTAATGGATATTTAGTTTCTGCGATTTAATCCTAGAACATATAGAGACACATGTAGAGAGTGTTTTATTATAACTACATTAACCCATCTCTCACTGGTCCTAAGCATGAATAACTGCAATCCAAAAAGTTTCTAATAAACACTCAATTGACGGAACACAATCGTAGCGTCATAGCTTGTCATTCTCTTACAATTTCTATCTTTATATATATATAAATCTTCTGTGCGTGTGTATGTTATTGAACTCCTTCTAAACGTCTGGACCGATTTGGATGAGTTTTCTGTGTGTGTTCAAGTGGATTCGAGAATGGTTTAAATTTACAATTGGACCCGGTATGTGTCGCTGCTATAGGGGTCCATCATGGGATACGGTGTTCTTAAGCGGACGAATGATTTGTTTGTTTTGTTGTCATGGAAACTGTCAAAGCGGTACGAAGTCCTCCGGTCAGCCAGTTATAAATAAATCATTTTGACAGTTGCTTAAAAGTTTCTTTGTTGACTAACCAGAAACTAGCTTTAGTTATTGTTCTGAGCCAGAAACGTACCCAATTATGGACAAAGAGATAAATAATATTTTAAATTACCTACCAAAAATGTTATTTATTGATAACAAAGCAAAAATCAAAGGCATTAAGTGCTGAAGCTTCGGGGTCGACAACGTGCACGTTACCCTTGTATGGCAAACGTCCACGGGGCTGTGCTAACCGCTTTCCATCAGGCGGATCGCACTCGTTTGCCGGACCAGTAACATAAAAATTCATGTAAATTACTTTATTATAACCCTTTGCTGTTACTGACGGTGTACCCTTTCAGCACCCTTCGGCCAGTAGCCTACGGGCACAGTTCGATGTGAAAACGATAGAACAAAAAATGTTTTACGAAGATGAATTGTACAAATACCTATAAGTACCAATTTGAAAGCTTTGGTAATTTTAGAAGAGCTTTTACCCTAATTTTGAATGTTGAGTTTGTTTAAGAGTTCGGTGGAGTTGCAATAATTTAATTAAGAAGGACTAAATAAGTAAGTATCTAGCCTAATTATTATCCCACTGCTGGGCAAAGGCCTCCATCATTAAAATCAAGTCATTGCTACAATTGATGGGTTGGTATTGGCTTAATCAAAATGCCAAACGTGGATTGGTGAACACAAAGTCACTATGCCTTGAAAAATCCAAAACACCTTTTGCCTGAACTGGGAATTGGCAGAGGAACTCCAATATTGGGCCGAGCGTTTGTACTTATTGCCGATATCGTATTATATAATACTAGCTGACCCAGCGGACTTCGTAACGCATTTCCTTTTTTTCTTTTTTTAACATAGCCTATGTCATTGTTGCTTAGCACTAATGTAGCATTCTAATGGTGAAATAATTTTTTAAAGAATTTTATTAATCGGTCCAGTAATTAGTGGAGTTTATTCGTTGCAAACATACATACATACATGCAAACATACATACATACATACATACATACATACATACATACATACATACATACATACATACATACATACATACATACATACATACATACATACATACATACATACATACATACATACATACATACATACATACATACATACATACATACATACATACATACATACAAAAATACAAAGGTTTTCTCTTTATAATATTAGTATAGATATAGATATCGTCCAATTGAACCAGCATAGTTGGTCATGCATGATCTCCCATTTCTATCTAAAAATCTTATTTATTTTTGGAGAGAGTTTGCTGATTGCCTAAGACGGCAATTTTAGCTTCACCGGGCTTTTTTGGGGGCGGCGAGAAACTTAAACGGTTCCTCAAGCCGTCTAAAATGAATCACATTCGGAGGTTTTCTAGAGGGAACAGCATCATGCACTAGTGCGTGTCCCCGTACCCTACTAGATTCTCCGAGGGGTTCGGACCGGATCGGTAAAAATCTTAAACCCATAAGTAGGACATTTATAGACTGATGTTGAAGAAGGAATTGTCAGGAATTAGTTACCAATGAACAACCTATTTATGTGCAGTGCGCTCCAGGACAATATTCAAAGTCTGATAAGTAGAAAAGTTTTTCAATATTTGTAACGACAACACACTTGCAGCCATTTCTCATCGACGTTTGGGACTTTGCGAAACTTCCCAGATAAAGTCGCGTAACAGTTTACTTGAGAACTGTATTTGAATTTGATTTACTTCAGATGTGAATGGTGACTATGAAAACTTTCATTTACGCTACGGTGCACAATATCAGTGTTTCGATATACGAACAGCTACTTTTCAAATTCAAAATCATTTTATTCAGTTTAGGCTACAAGTAGCTCTTGTGAATGTCACTACGCCATCGGTTCATAAGTCTACTCTGGGCGGTAGATCTTGTTCTGAGAAGAACCGGCAAGAAACTCAGCAAGTGTCCAGCTCTTTCCTCCCTTACAGCGTCAAAAATATTGGAAAATGCCCGATCATAGCAGGACACTTTCCATTACAAATAAACACAGAACATACTTATAGAATACAACCACAACATGTAAAAAAAAAAACAAAAAATAAAAATCTAGGTTAACAAATTTAGATCAGGTACATTTTTTTTGTTTAACATATCGCACTACCAATACAAGACTGTAGTAACTCACAATATGAACTTTACCGTATTGCATTGCATTGTAATAACAGCACGGTTTAAGGCGAAGGGTAAGGCACACTAGCGCCGCTAATAGATTTAATTTGATAACTGCTAAACTGGATTTTTTTGGTTTGATGGTAGTGCGATATCTTACGGGTAAGCACAGTGCCTTCACCTCACAGGTGAGATGAACATCAGGATGTTAAGTGATGAAAAGGCCAATGGTGGAAGCGCACTTCACTCGGAATCCTCAACTACTGAGGCACCGGCTATCTAATCACTAGCTGCCGGAACACAAGAATGCTACTATCATTGATGTTTTGGCGACATATTTACATAAGATAGTGGTAGCTAGCCAGGCGGAGAAACAACCCCACACCGAACCGAGTACACACACATGTATATATCCCCGTTTGGGTCTGAGGCCGCTGGTCTTAGCTACAGACCACAGAGGCAGTTAAAACTTTTAAAGTATTGACAACTGTGAGAGTTTTTAATTTAGCTGCTACTACTGCTAGTTTTAACGAAAAAATACCAATAAAGTTGTAGAAAAGGTTTTAATCACTTGATATAGTTTCAATTCATAACCTCTATTTAGTCAGTTACTAACTAATTTTTTTAACTAATTTAATTAAACAATTTGAATATAGGTATGGGAAAAACATAATCCTCTTTGAAGCGTTTTAGAAGTAAGAATTTTAGTGTATTTTTAATATTATTTGAACGTAAAATAAACATCCCTGACTCAGTTGTACACAAATACTATTTATGACAAATGATAAAAAATAAGCAGTAACAAAGGAAAAACCAAATGACAGTCTCTCTCTCATTCACTCGTTTTCTTCTTCCAGCACTTATTGTCAAGCCAAATGTTCTCCGAAGTTTCGAACACAATGAAGTTACTTCGCAAGTAACAAACTTTATTGTTCGTTAGCAGGCAACGCTCGAATCATGTGCCAACACCACCACCTTTCATGAACTACACGGGTCTGACGTAAAATAACGTCTTGAAATATTGTATTGACACTCGAATTCGATCTCGAACGAGGAAAATCGTTTTCGCTTCTTGGCAAACTAAAAATCGTATTCGTAACGTGCAATTGTTTATAGAAGCGAAATTAAATGACAGATAGAACTATGACAATGTGGCTTATAAGATAAGTCACTTCCCAACGTCACATTTCAAATTCTCTCAAGGGAACCGCGTTAGGTTTCTCAAAAGTGTGTCGATTTACTGATAATCATGGGGTTTGGAGGGAATATCATGTGACATTTCTTCATGGCTCAATGTCAATCAAAAAAAGAAACAAATAAAAACAATATCATATCTTTGACACTGGCTAAATGTGCAAACCAAGCTATGAGTTTGAAAAAAAAAACAAATACCAATATTGTATTGATTAGCCAACGATTTTTGGTAATTTCGTAACGTTCAATGACGTAGAAAGAACTATAAATAACAATTTGGCCTACAAGGAAAGATTTGGTTGACCTAGTTTGCTTAAGATATAACTACGGTAGTCTAATGGTACCTGGCAAGTACTTATTGGCTCAAGGTTGTCCTCTTAATTTTCGTAAATACTATTTTAGATAAAAATAGCTTAGGTATAGTATTTTTTTTATATTTACGGGTAAGCACAGTGCCTTGATCGTACCAGATGTTAAGTGATGATAAGGCCAATTGGTGGAAGCGCACTTCACCCGGGATCCTCAACTAGTGAGGCACTGGCTATCTTATCTCTAACTGCCGGAACACAACAAATGCAACAAACATTGATGTCTTGGCGACATATTTAGATAAGATGGTGGTAGCTAGCCAGACGGACAAACAAGTCCTACCACCAACCAAACCGTAGTAGTACCGTAGTACACAAACATGCACCCCCCGCTGGGTATCGAACCTTTGGGTCTAAACCGGTGGTCTTAACCGCTAGACCACAGAGCCGGTTAGTTTTGGTGTGCTCGGTGACGCAGCTATTTGCGCCCTCAGGGTGCAATTTTGCATGTGAAACAACTTCCATAATACAGGGTCACCGGATAGCTACAGATCAAATCTCTAGCTACTCTGTACACGTGAAACCATTTCATAACAGTCGCTTAAAAACATTATGCCAACGTTGTGATGATGATAATGATGTATACTTATAGTCCTATAGGTCGACTAGTTGTTATCATCATCATCAGCTCAATTTATGTCCCCACTGCTGGGGCACAAGCCTTCCCTATGGATGGATAGGGAGAACGGGCCATAAACCACCACGCGGGCCCAGTGCGGATTGGTGGTTATTAATGACTGCATGCTAATGCAGCTGGGACCAACGGCTTTACGTGCCTTCCAAAGCACGGAGGAGCTCGAGATGATAAATTTTTGGTCACCCATCCGATGACCGGCCTTTGCGAAAGTTGCTTAACCTCAGCAGTCGCAGACCGGGCGCGTTAACCACTGCGCCATCGAGCTCCTCTTAACTAGTTGTTATGTATTTCCATAAATAAGTTTGTTAGTTTCCTCAATGGCCGCCAAAGTACTGTCACGTTTCATAGCTTACACGAGGCCGGCCGCCGGATACGGAAAAGTTCCGTACAAAATAACCAACTCAAAATATTGTTCATATATTGACTTTGTACGTTCTCGTTCTAACAAACTCTGAGAGCGTTCGCTTCTTGTCGCTTTTAAACGATAGTCTTATTTATTTGGTGAAACTTTGTTTTTGTAGCGAGGTTATAATTAATAACTGTAGGACTTTCAACAAATAGCGAATATAAATAAAAATATTAAACAAAAAATATTAACGAAATAATAAAAGTATTGAAATAAGTATATTGTCAGAGATTGATCTAGATTGAGAGAACTTATGGACTTTAGACACCGTGTTTTTTTCACCATCATCAGCCTATAAACAAGTCACTGAAGCATTCAGGCATTTTGTGCTATGCATAAAATTTTACGCATTCACGTAAAATTTTATGCATAGCACATATACCCCATGAAGGTTCAGGCATAGCATATGAAAAAAACGGGTCATAACCCACTACGGTGGTCCAATGAGGGTTAGTGGGTGTTATCATCGACAAAAACTGGGATTTTATAGTGCCTTTGGAAACAAGAAAAAGGTATTTTAATTTAGTCACTAATCCAGCTAGTGATCCATCATTGCAAAGGTTGCAAAGGTTCTGTAAGTTCGCACGCAGTAAGACATCGAGCTTTTCATTATGTATAGTTACTCCTGCTAGGATCTAATTACACCAAAATACATTAGGTATTATTAGGGATTTGATCGTTAACGAAACAAGAGGAGCGATACATTTTCTTAATAATAAACTTTCACTTATTAAAGTTTAAATATGTAGTGCCTTACAAATTAACAAAGAATAACGTTCGAATAGTTATTCCATGTTTTGTCTCTTTCACTCTAATTTGAAATGACGTTTAAATGACAGGAACAAAACACGGAATAACTATTCGGAGGTTATTCTTTGTTTATTTGTAAGGCACTTTTTGTCTAGACCTCACTGGACTAGACTTTCCTGGCCAGCCAGGAAAATTATTTTGTTTAAGATTGTAAGGCTGCTACTGATAGTGCCAGCCAAAAGAGTAACACTGAACCATAATTTTGCTAATGGGCAAACAAACAATAATTTTTCCAAAATAATGTGCAAGACAATCCCTATATTTAAAAAAATATTGTTTAGCATCTTCTTATACGCTGGGTTTTTGTATATTTTCCAAAAATCTTGTCATGAGTCTACTTTAGTGGTTTCCCATCAACATTTTTCTATATTTTTATATCATGGGCGGTTTTCCTACTGAATACACCCTCGCCGTATTTCGGGGGTTAAAGTTACTCGCGTCCGTAGGGTTACCCTTGAGACCCTACACGTGACCCCTGGGTGGTGCTAAATGAGTGACACTGTCTGAGTGGTAGAGCCACGCTGCGTTGCAGCACGAAATGGGCTCGCCTGGCGTAATACCCACAGAATATCGGCGTGAAATAATGGCACTTGTTGCTGTTGTGTTTCGTCCGGTGAGTGAAAGTACCGGAGGGCCATCCCTCCCCCCTCCCAACTCCTACTCCCTCCTCAAGATCCAACTCCATCCTCAAGGCCGGCAACGCATCTGCGATCACTTTGGTTTTGCGGGTGTACACGGGCGGCGGTGATTACTTTCCATCAGGTGACACGCCTGCTCGTTTGCCTCCTTTTAACATACAAAGAAAGCAGTATCATACTGACTCATACTGACATCCGCAGTTTTATGGATTCCTTACTTAAGTGTTGCAACATCTCATTCTAAATCGTCTCATATCAAACCGAAAGAAAAACCCCTCCTGAAAAACTTTAGTGTGCTACCCTTACAAGTATCAAGATTAGTTGTAAGCCACAAACTTCACTTACACTGTGCCTAAGGAATTCACGTCATACACGCAAATAGCGTGACGCGACCGTGACGCGGCCGTGACGAGGGTCGCACGCGTCACCTCTCGCCAAACCACCGGCTGCACCATTAATAATGTACGTTCCGTGTTTAGTTATCGTCCTGCTGAATATAAATGGGTGCTGTCGATTAGTGCAAAGAGGATTTATTCTCACGCGAGAGGTGTTATTAACTTTTTTT
Source organism: Eudonia mercurella (assembly GCA_963082485.1). NCBI lineage: Eukaryota > Metazoa > Arthropoda > Insecta > Lepidoptera > Crambidae > Eudonia > Eudonia mercurella. Next base: position 11,668,574 of record OY720041.1, read on the forward strand.
GTGGCTAAAGTAGGCAGGCGCCATGTCTGCTCTTAAGGCCAGCCGCACTATGGACGTGTTTTGGAACGAACTTTACTCATACGTAAATATACGATATTGAACGTACGAATTGTAAGCGCACACTGATTGCGTTTTTCTCAACAGAAAAGCCAGTAGTGACAGTGACGTTTGACCGATGACCTACATTTTTCCAAGTCCGATGAGTTTTATTCGTACGAACGCATAAAAAATCCAATCAAGGTGGGATTGATTTCGGGCGTTGTATGAACTATACGCGCGAACACGCACGACCAGGGTGCCTAGTTCAAGTTTCATTCGCCATTACAAAAACGAGAATTTGTATGGCAAAATTTTAACGCTTCTCGTATGCCGCTAGGAGGCGCTGCTTAGATGCCATACAAATTTTTCGTTTTCGTTAACGTAATCGAATGAATACGGATAGTAATCATAACTCGTACTAAGCACTCAGCTCGCACCTATTATCTTATCTTATCTTGTCTTAGTAGGGCCTGCTGGGGTTTCCCTCTTGCAGTAATACTTCGACCCATCGGGATCTTTATAGTGTGCGAGGTGCCATAGTAGTAGGATCGGGATGTATCGTGCGTACTCGTACGTGTTCGTACGAAAGCAAATGGCGGCTGGCCTTATATTTCGAAAACAAGTTTTGTGCCATTATTAAATTAAATGGGTGTCTTTATCTTTGACCGCTTCTGTAGTCTAGCGGTTTGACCGTCTCAGAACCGAAGGTTAGATTCTCTTCAAGTTCTCGGCTTGTTTATAATTCGGACTCAATCCAATTCTGCCTCGCTAGTTATCATTATACAAAGTTTGTCAATATAACAGCTATGGTATTAGCGCTTTTGTTAGGCCCAAGATAGCCAGTTACACAGCGATCAATTGATCTAGATGAAGTGCGCTTCCATCTTTGACTTTGAAGTCGGTTCGAAAGTATGACAATTGTCTAAACAATTAATATAAACTATGTACCAATTTACTAATTATAATTATAATAGTTATTCCGTATTTTGTCTCTTTTACCCTAATTTGAAATGACGTTTACATGACAGCAACAAAACACGGAATAACTATTCGGACCTTATTCTTTATTTATTTGTAAGGGGCTATGAGTATTCTAACTATACCATTATATTACTTTAATCATAAAAGATTAACGGCCGATCTTCTTCAAATAGAAATTCTGTATTTCGGAAAGTCGATTGCTTAACTGAAATCAATACATTAGTTTTTAAATTCTTGTAAGAAATCTTGTAAAAAAATTATTAAATTATATTGAAATATTTTCACACAACTTCAGATTAACAATATGCTTCGTAACTCTTCAATATCTGCATAGCTAGCAGCGTTTAAAGTCAATGCCACCGAACAGAAACAATCGAATCGAGAACCTCCTCTTTAATGTCAGTTAAAACGATTCACTCGAATCGTACACGTGTATTAATTTAAAAGCAACCTTTTTTGCCGTGAACCATTTACCTACCTACATTCAGACAGGCCTGGCAAAACATCATTTAATTAAACTCGAAATGAAGCCGAAGCCGACGACACGAGCTCGTCAAATTGGGCCAGATTAATTTTGATTCATTTTGTGTAGCTACCACCTGTTCACAATTTTAATTACGTCAGCGCTGATAAGTAGCGATCTCATTTCACATGATTCCAAGAGTCTGGGAGTGCTAATTAAATTCTTCGCGAGGTACCTCCACTGTTAGCGATCATGTTTAGAGACGCCCCGTTTCAGAAACCTTAGGTGGAGATCGCGTCTGCGATATAGTCGAAGTGTAATTAATTAATTTGTTTTTAAAATAAAAGAATGTCGAGACACTCCTTAGTATTAGTAGCAAGAGGAGGAGGTGCTCGACGGCGCAGTGGTCAACGCGCCCCTAACTTTTGCAAAGGTTGGTCATCGGATGGGTGACCAAAAATTTATCATCTCGAGCTCATCCGTGTTTCGGAAGGCACGTAAGCTGTTGGTCCCGGCTGCATTAGCAGTCGTTAACAACCACCAATCCGCACTGGGCCCGCGTGGTGGTTTATGGCTCGTTCTTCCTACCCATCCATAGGGAGAGCTCGTGCCCCAGCAGTGGGGATATAAAATGAGCGGATGATGATGATGATGATCAGTTGCAGGTCTCATGTATACAGCGATGGCCTCGGTAAGCAGACATAGGAGAGTAATGTCCATGAACCTGATGTATGGAAATTAATACAGCGCCACAACTTTTATATATGGAACTAAAAATTGACAGACGTCATTTCATATTTAATTTACAAAACTGGAGGCCTTATTGCTAACAAGTAATATCTTCCAGGCAACCTTGGGTGAAAGAAAGATACTAACTTTTGATAAAAAATTCTAAATATTATATTCGGTTTAAGCGAAAATTTGCTCATACGACATTTGCTGTCTGCTTGAGTGAGATGGTCCATTAGCACCACAAAGGTGATCGCCACACAGGACTAAGTCTTATGCTAAAACGTCTTTACTTTAAAAATGTTCAAATAATTTTTAACGCAAATTTTGTTGCGAACAAATTACAAAAACATAAATGTTGAAAAAATTTCCACGAGCAGGATTTGAACCTGCACCCTTGTGACATTCCGGGTCAGGTGCTCTTCCAATTGAGCTATCGTGATTCTAACCAGCCCGCCGAAATTATTTAACATTTATAAATAGCTTGTTTACTTCTTAACTGATCTTTAATATTTGTAAAAATATTATGATCGGATGTTAGTGACGGTAGTTGTTGACATTGAATGGGCGCCTTTGGCTTTCAAAGTAAAAAGTATTGAATAATTTCGGCAGGCTGGTTAGAACCACGATAGCTCAATTGGAAGAGCACCTGACCCGGAATGTCAGAAGGGTGCAGGTTCAAATTCTGCTCGTGGATATTTTTTTAACATTTATATCTTTACTTTAAGTTAATCCTATACTTGACAGAGGTTTTTTGTGGAATTATTATATATTTTTTGGAAATGGAAAAAAATGGAATTATATGTGTTCTTTTTTCACTATTTGAAATATTTTGTAAGTTAAGTGTCTCAAATAATCCACTATGCCAAGATCAGGGTTAATGCATTTTTAAATAAGCAAGTTACGGTATTACTTTTGCTAATTAGCTCGACATTTTTTACAGGAAACATTTTGTGCGCATGTTAAAAATCAATTTACAAATAAGTTTGAATCTATTACCGGTCAGGATTTTGCCAAAACCTATTTTCGAGAAAAATTGGCAAGAAACTCAGCGGGGCAGGCTTCCATTTAGCATAAAGAGTAAAAATAAGTACGGTTGAGACCACAGACACTTTAATTTCTGTTTTAAAATGGTATTTTTTTCGATTTAAGTGTTGTTTCAATCATAAAACTTTATTAATTAATCGCGAAAATACTAAAATCTAAAAGAATATTTTTAAATTATGGATATCTATAATTTACGCACTAACTAACACGAGGCATTGTTAACTATTATCTCCTAACACTAATACTTTATTATTAAAATTTATTAGACAAGAAACTACTATAAGATAAAACATTACCACTCAGTATAGCATGTGAATACAAAATTTCAAATATTAAAAAAAAAAAATATATATATATAATTATGTGTTTTATATTTATTAGACTGATTGATGGTTATTCTCTAAATATGGTTATAGTGACACTTTTTTCTTGGTTTACAAATATTTAATTGGACATCACTCTAATCCGGGATGTGGAGGCCTGGCGACCTGTAAAACGGGTCTTGTACTTTAGTGCGGGCACCAGTCTCCACAATAATTTTAATTTAACTCACATTTGTAGTTTACAAACCAAATTTATTGTTAAACAAATTATTGTGAAGAGAAATAAAGCATTATTATTATTATTATTATTATCTCCTTTATTTTTTTATTTTTTCTTTAAACTAGATTTTTACAATATTTTAAAATAAAAACAATAAAACATTATAAAAACCTAATCCTAGAGTACCACCAGCAGCGGGGCAGGGCCCAAGCTACCGGTGGTCAGGGCTGCAGAGTGAGGAACCTTCTGACAATACTATTATTATTATTATTATTATTATAATTGCCATACCTACAATATAATGATTTTTTCGAGAACTGTCGCAAGTTCGCTTATCTTGTCTCCGACTTGGCATTAATTTTTGAGAATACCTGCAGAAACACATACCTTTACCAAGTATCATATTAATTTTTATACTCCTTACGTATAGTATGTATCATTTTTTAAATTCAAAATTATTAACAAACATGTTGCGCTGACCACAAATAGGATTGGGAACAGGGCACATGATGATGATGATTTTACTTTTTTATTGTAAATTGTGAATGAAAAAAGTAATAATTTCGTATATTTTTTTTGGATACCTCTAAAAGTTATTTAACCCAATCATTAATTAGACTTTGTTGATAATAAGCGCTTATAAAACGGCAAACCGAAGTCTAGTAGCTCAAAGAGAAGAACACTCGAAATCGTCATAAATTCGAATCCCACTTTAGGTAAATTGTTAGGGATGTAAATAGATTTACTAAAAATGTTTCCACAGTCTCGAAACCACTTAAAAACGATTACCCAAATATTTGGGGCGATTGAATCAATACGCTTTTATTGTAAGCAAACAGGCTACAGTAAATTCCGCCGTCAGTTTCTCTCAAAAAATATTTCCAATCGAGTTTACAAAATTGTAAACAATGCACAGTGGGCTGTGGAACAATAAAACGGCAGGTATATTTCATCTCTTAACATGCATTGTGCTTGCAAAATATATTACTGGGTATTTTATAGAACTTACTTCGTACGTAAACATTGATTCTTTTCAAATTGTTCCAATACCAGAAAAACCGTATGATGTATTACACATTGACACATTAACAGTAAATGCACAAAACTTCCTATCTATTATTGATACTTTCTCCAAATACGCTCAAGCGTACCCTCTTGACGCTTTGACAGGTGTTTGTGTACTCGACGCATTAATTATTGTTATGACCCACCACGGGTTACCCTTAAGTATTACTGCCGATCAAGGGACAGAATTTAAAAATTTGCAACTAAAAGAGTTTGCACAATTACACAAAATAAATTTGCATTTTATCAGCGTAAATAATCCACAGTCTAATGTTGCATTCGACATTACTTGAACTTAAACGAATCTTGACTCAAACTCGTTCAAAACTTTCTACAAAAGAGTTGATGTTGTACGCTATACTCGGCTATAACAACTCTATACATTCAGTTACAAACAAAAACTAATAGAAATAATAAACGGTCAATTAGATATCAGAGATCCGTCCAATACCAACTTAGAGTCAACTTGTTTACAAAATTACGTTGATAAACACAAAGAAATTACCTCCACATTGCATGCTAAAATAAACCAAAACTTACTAGAAAAACAATCAAAAACTATGACTAAACAATATAATGAAACACGATCTGACCCTAAATTGTATACAGAAAACATACAATTTTACTCAAACCGCGCTATGTTACTCGTAAGGTTACGAAAGATTTAGGTATTAAGATATTAGATATTAAAGACGTTACTTATCATAAGCAAAATGTCCGGAAGCCTTTATCTAAACAAAAACAGTTTCAGGATGCTATCGATCCCGGTGCTGGCCCAAGCACACCACATCACCCTGACACTCCTGAACAATAACCCTGGCATTTTACCATTTAAGTTAGGATTATGTAAGTTAGAACGTAGGAAACACATATTCATTCATTAACATAATTAAGATATATTTAGCGAACAGATAAGTAGCATAGAGAGTCTTAAGTACTCATCACTACATTGTTGCATTTTTTTTCAACACTCACCTTCTGTGTAAGCTCGCCTCATCATCGACCCCATCTTAATCTTTGGTTCAGATTGAGGTCAAGAGCAAACCCATATTTTTATATATATTTTACGGGTAAGCACAGTGCCTTCGTCTCACCTGATATTAAGTGATGATAAGACCAATGGTGGAAGCGCACTTCACCCGGAACCCTCATTTTACTGATGCACTGGCTATCTTATCTTAGCTGCCGGAACACAACAATGCTACAAAATATTGATGTTACGGCGACATGTTTATATAAGACGGTGGTAGCTAGGCAGGCGGACAAGCAAGCCTACCACCAACCAGACCGAGTACATAAACATGTACTCAGTCTAGGGTCTAAACCGGTCTTAACAACTAGGCCACAGAGGCGGTTATTGTAAAAGAAGCTTTACCGATTTCGTGAAACAAGTTTTCGCGTAACAACAACATTTTGCCGAGTCAACCCTAAAGTGGTGCCATAGATTCTGTCAACTCCCAACCAACTATATCTAGGTCTCTGGGAGAAAAATTTTCAGATACGCTGCCAACTTTTTAAAAGTTGATATTTATGTGGCTTTCGTAAATCAGAGCGGTGCCGGTGCAGTTTTGCATTAAGAAGCCGTTAGCGTGAAAGAAGTTCTGAATAGCATTAATTAATAAAGTAAGGTGCATCACCGCCAATAAAAATAAAACTAAACTGTTCAATGATAAAATATATATTTATAACCGTATATATAATAATTAATAGTTTGCTTTTCATACAAATAATATTATGTAGCTTATCTTATCTTATCTTAGTGGGGCCTGCTGAGATTTCCCTCTTGCAGTAACACTTCGACCCATCGGGATCTTTTGTGCAACCCCGTCCTTTCACTCTTCTTCCTCTGTAAAGATAGATGCCATAAGTTTGGCCACGTCCTTAAGGGCGAAGAGCCTGAAGTCCTCCGGTTTCGGATAGGCCGACCCCAGGAGTCCCATTCTTTTCCTAGCCAGAGAGTCACAGTCACACAGTAGGTGTTGCATTGACTCCGTTTCCTCTCCACATGCTCTACACAAGCTATTTGTTGATAGATGCATTCTGTGGAGCATTTGTTTTGTGGCATAGTGCCCTGTCATGGCACCGATGATTAGTCGGGCCTGCCTTCTATTGCCTCCGCATATGAACTTACTCCGTCCTAAGGCGTTTTCGCCTAGGAAGGATTTGGAGTGTTTCATACCCGGCTGCTCCTTCCATTCTATGCCGTGCCTGTTTTTGATGTAATCTTTTAAGGCCTTGTTGATGGTACTTGGTGCAAGTGCCACGAACGGCTCAGGACCAATAAGCTGGGTCTCTGAGCCCTCCCTGGCAAGTGCATCCGCCATCTCGTTGCCGTGGATTCCCATGTGGCCTGGGACCCAGATCAATCGCACCTTGTTATGTCCACCCAGCTTGTTAAGAGCTTTGGTGGTTTCTAGGACAAGGCCAGAGTCGATTCGGGGCGAAATGAGTGACTTGAGCGCTGCTTGGCTGTCACTCAGGATGAATATATTGCGCTTCTTCATAGCTAGCTCTATATTCTGCTTTGCGCATAGGAGAATTGCGAAAGTTTCGGCTTGGTAAACCGTGGCAAATCTCCCCATGCTTTGACTATGCTTGAAGTCGTTGTTATAGACGCCTGCCCCTGTACCCGACTTCATTTTTGATCCGTCGGTGTACCAGATTAGGCTGTCTTTTTCCGGAGACGGTGGCCCTCGTTTCCATTCGTCCCTGGTTGGAACATAAACTTTGAATTTCTTTTCGAACATGAATATGGGGGATATTTTATCGCATCCCATTTCCATGATCCTGTCAGGAATGTCACTCGTTTCCCATTTTGTGTGTCTAGTCAGAGGTTTAGATGCGTCCCACAGTCCGGCCACCTTTAGTCTATGTAACGCTTTCTTTGCCTCTGTTTCTATTACGATGTGCAGGGGTGAAAGGTCCGTGAGGACTTCCAGCGCTGCCGTTGGAGTGGTTCTAAAGGCACCAGTGATCGCCAAACAAGCTGTTCTCTGAAGTTTGCTCAAAGCATTTTTACAGATTTTCAGCCTGGTTCTGGGCCACCAGACGATGCTGCCATATGTGAGGATCGGTCTCACCATCGTCATGTAGATCCACCTAATGATTTTGGGGTTGAGTCCCCACATCTTGCCATAGGTAGACCGACACATGCCAAAGACTCTGTAAGCCTTGGCTACGGTCGTGTCCACATGCTGTTTCCAAGTAAGTTCCCTATCCAGCGTTAAGCCTAGATATTTCACTTCCTTGGACCAAGAGAGCTGGGTACCATAGAGTGTTAGGTTACCCAGACCCGTAGTGTTTCTCATTCTTGTAAAGGGGATGGCTGTTGTTTTCCCCGGGTTTACAGAGAGGTGATGGGCATTGCACCATTCCTCCAGCAAACCCAAGGCACGTTGCATTAACCCCGATACCGTAGAGGGAAACTTCCCACTGACTGAGATGACCAGGTCATCCGCATAACCAACCGTATGGAATGGTCCTTTATTCAGCCTTACTACGACTGAATCAACCACAAGGCTCCACAGAAGAGGTGAAAGAACCCCTCCTTGCGGGCATCCTCTGGTTGTTCGTGCAAGTAGACTGTCACCTAGCAGTTCAGAGTTGATAATTCTACCCTTTAACATGCATTCGATCAAATTACAGATCGGCTGTGGCACACCATGGTTCTTGGCTGCAGCCTTGATGGATTCAAAGGTAGTGCGATCAAATGCACCTTCAATATCTACAAAAGTGCAGACGCAAATCTCCTTGTTTTCCAGTGCAGATTCCGCCCAACTCACCACATGATGAAGAGCAGTTTCTGTTGACTTCCCTGCCTGATATGCACATTGAAGTCCATGGAGTGGGAATCTTTTCAGTGGTCCCGCTCTAATATATTTGTCTACCATTTTCTCTAGGGTCTTCAGGAGAAAGGATTGTAGACTTATAGGCCTAAAGGCTTTGGGTTCTTCGTAATCAGATTTTCCCGTTTTGGGTATGAAGATTACCTTAACACGCCTCCATGTTCTGGGAATGTGTCCAAAGGCTATGCATGCTTTATACAGCCTGCAGAGATGGGGTCCCAGGATGGAGGCGCCCTGTTGTAGTAGAATAGGATAAATGTTGTCAGGCCCTGGTGCCTTAAACGGTTGGAAACTCCCCAGCGCCCATTTAACTTTACATTCATCTACTACCCTTTTCGCTATTATCCAGTCATATTTGGAGGTTCTTCCTTGCAGTTCCCTCCAGCTGATTGGATCATGATCGTCTTTGATGACTTCTGATCCAGGGAAATGAGTGTCGAACATAACCTTCAACGTCTCACTCCCTGTTTCCGTGCGTACTCCATCTTCCTTCTTTAATGTGGTTAGTGGAATCGCTTTTGTTGTAGAGATAGCCTTGGTTAGTCGCATTGCTTCCGGAACAGATTGTATCTGGTCGCAATGTTTCCTCCAGGCAGATCTCTTTGCCTTACGGACCGCACTACTGTACCGCGTTAAGGCCTCCCTGTAGTCGCTGAAGTCGTTCCTCGCTTTTGCTTCGTTGAACGCCTGTCGTGTGGCTCGTCTAATTCGAGCCAGTTCCGGGTTCCACCATGGTACCCTCCTTGCCACTGATTTCGTTTCTGGGCAGTTATCTTGCCAGGCCGTCATCAGTGCTTCTGTAATTCTGTCAGCTTCAAACTCTATGTCCAAGGCTGAGTTAAGTTTACAGCTAGGACCATCTAGCTCCATTCTGAGGTCCTTTTTGAAGCCCTCCCAGTTAGTGTTCCTGGGGTTCCTCCTATGCACAGTTTCTATGGTTTTGCCTAGTCTGTACCTAAAGCATATGTAGTTATGATCGGAAAGAGAGACCTCATCCGACACATGCCAGTTTGTGGTGTTCCTTACCGCTCTGTTGTTAGCAATAGTTATGTCGATCACCTGTGCCCTGCGGGCGTTGAAGAAAGTAGGCTTGCTACCTTTGTTAAGTAGTTGCATGGGTGAACTTACCAGATATTCCAGAAGCTTCTCCCCCCTTTCATTGGTGTCTGAGCTGCCCCAGACGACATGATGCGCGTTGGCGTCGCAGCCGATGATGACGTCTGAGTTTTCTCGGCTGCCGTAGGTTACCAGTTCCCGTATCTGTGGTGATACTGGATCTGCCTTCTCGTAAGGGAGATAAGCTGACGATAAGATTACCGTTCGCTTAGTCCCCCCTTCCCCTGTGTGGATCCTAACAACCGTCAGATCCCTGTAACAGAACTTGATTAAAGGCATTGCATGAATGCCATTTTTGACATAAATGCAAGTCCTCATATCATTAGTGGAACAGTTATGAAAAAGAGTACCAGGAGCTCCACCTAAGCCCTTTATCAGTCCCCCATAAAGGTAGGGTTCCTGAATTAGGGCAATATCGAACTTGTTCATTTTAAGCTCGCGTGCCAGAAGGGCAGTTGCGGCCTTACAGTGGTGCAAATTAATCTGTACACACCTTAATCCCGCCATTTCTGCCTTTTAATCCTCCGAGCAGAGCTCCCCATCCGTGTGCGCCTGTGCGTCCAACGGGGAGGACCCTCCCAGAAGTAGCTCACTTAGGGCGAGCTCTCCCAAAACGTCTTCAGATTTTGGGGAGGAGATCCCACCACATTCCATTGGTGTCATCTCCTCTCCAACATCCTCTGCAGCAGCAACTGGGGCACCCAGTTCTGACTGCACTTCTGTCACTGCGCTTTGGGAGCACTCACCTCGAGTCACTCCTGCCACGCTCGCACCTTCACTATCGCCTTGGGCATCGGCAGGCTCGTCCGTAAGCTTCTCATCCAGAAGCTTAAAGACGCTCCTGTCGACGCCCGTGTTAAGGCAATAGCCCTCTGCCTTAATGAATGCTGCAGAGGCACCATCCATCAGTATGACCCTCCGTACTGTCAGACCCTCGACCTTAGTGTCGACGATCTTCCAGCCCGAGGTTTTCAAACCGGGATGACACCTCTGCATCATTCTTAGGACTCTACCCGTGTCAAGGCGGCTGACGTTTCGGGACTTCCATGCCATCTTAACTGGTTTTGGAAGGTCCTTGGCATCAACCACCCTGAGCAACACGCCTTCGACGGTTAGGCCGTCCTGTGCTCGAAGCCACTTCGCCGAGCCACTCCCTTCACATGTGAAGAGGATGGCTCCCGACGAAATGCTTCCCATGTTAACTATTGGGAGAGGGTCAGGTGTGGCCTCCAGCAGGTCCCAAATGGTCCCTTGGATGGCAACATAGTGACTCTCCCCCAACATCGTTGCCGGGTAGTCATCAGCAATGATAGCCATCTTAAAGGCACTCACTGCTCCCGCGTAAGACCCGTGAGTCTTAACGCGTTTAGCATCAAGCGCCGCCTGGCTCTCATTGCTGATCTCCCTCTGCCGCTTAGAGCGTTCCACCACAGCCTGCTCATCTTCGGCTTGCTGCTTGATCAGCTTCGCTCTACGCCTGCGGTGGCCCGATCTGTGACCTGGCGCCTTGCCCTCGCTCACCTTTCCTACATCAGACCGAGGACCAACAGGTAGGATCCCATCAGGACCCAGTACCTGCAGCCCTGATGGTCCGGCGGTGACAACGGGATGGTTTCCATCAGGACCCCGCTCCCGTGGCCCCACCTTTCCACGGCCCTCCATAGGGGATTGCTGGGCTGGTTCTCCACCATGCAACGACCTTCCACCTGCTTGGTCCCCTCGCACAGAGGTCGACGGGTTTGGCCCCCTAAGGTTCCCAAACCCACCTGACCCCGGCATGGAGCCCGACTGCAGGGAATGTCGTGCCGGAGCACCGGGCGCCACGCCCTTCCCTCCACGGTTTCTACCCCGTCCGCTAGGCAGATTCGGTCCCCGAAGGTGTCCGTCTCCACTTTGCTTCGGGGTAGTCCCCGCCTTTAACGCGCCTGCACCCGTAGGGGCGCGGCGCGCTTTCGTCCCTTGCGGGACCTTAGTTTCGCCGCACAAAGCGGCACCAAATCGTGGCAAATTTTTTGCCCCCCCCAGATACAAGGGGCAGCCTGAGCCCGAAGGCCCAGGGAGGGGTTCTCCGGCTCCGCCGGTACCCTCCATTATGTAGCTTAGTATATTTGTCACAAAATTATCATTGTTCGTTGTCACAAAGATACTGAGGAGTCTTAAAATTTATTTGTAGCATGTTACTATTAATTAATTAATTAATATATTATTGCACATGCAATTACAAGCATCATTAGACGTAAGACTTAGGGCTTAAAATCTATATAGTATATTCATGGAGTCTGGACGTTTTATACGATTTGTTTTAGACTAAAACGCAGAAACGGTTAACAAAACGTAAACCTATCACTCTTTAGAAGCGTTATTCCTCTTGTTTAAGAATCGATATCTCCTAAAACTATAATTAATTGACGGTACTCACTTATTAAGACTAATTATAAGACCGACAGAGCTTAATAACAACTTACAAATTTAGCATTAGAATTAGAACAAGTAGGTAAAAGACTTCGCCACATTACAATATAATTACAAGCAAGAAATTCTGGCAGACTCCCAAAAGCGGGACAAACAGGCGGCCTTTATGACCACACAAGGGCGAAACTTTGCTTGTTATCGAGAAATATCACAACATAGGTATCTCCGGGCCTTTATAGGGAAAGTTTCTAGTGCACGCACACAATAAAGGTCGATCCACATATTTTCGTGCAGTGTCAGGGTCGTGGAGGTGCCGAGGATGTATGTATTGTTTGTGCCTCGTCAAAGTTTTTCTGTTTACCCGTGTCTGAGAATGCTATCTGTGCTATTTTTGAATAACCAGTGAAAACTGTGCAGGAGTACAAAACGAAACGAGTAACAATTTGTCATTTTGAAGCATCAATAGAGATAAATTAAGAAATAAGAAATTTTTTTATGTCATATTCATGAATTAATCGCCGTCTACTTTGGAAATCACCCTGCCTGTTAGGTGGGGTAACTCTTTTTTTTATGTACTATGTTGCGATGATTACAATCTTTAATTTATTTCCTATCATATCGTGGCGCCAGCATCAACATGAATGTGATTAATTATATAGGTAATGTATTATATGTAAGAAAATAAATTGTACATATAGAACTTTAGGTAAATAATGGTGGTAAAAATTATGTACCGACTTAGCAATACTTTTATGATTCTGACAGTCTATACACGCACGACCGACCTCAACACTGCACGGATTAATGTGAAGCGACCTTAAATCACTGACTTAAAGGTTTCAATTGAAAAGTTTGGGAATATAAATCGGTTCAATAAAATTAACTTTTTTGATTAATTTCACCATTTGTACGGTTGAAACTAATGGAATGCTTTCATTGATGGAATGCTTTCATTGCTTGAACTCTCAAAACAAATTAATGTTGGATACTAGTTTTAATGATATTTTGGTAAATAACGAGAGCGTTACGTAATGTGAGAAAGAAACAGATAGAATCAGGAAAATCTTGTTCTGTTTTTTGAAAGAAGAATTTAAAAGTTTTTCTTTCTTTTTCTTTAAAAGAAGATGTGCTAGCAGTTAAGAACATTATGTTTAGGTAGATTGGTCATAATATGACAATTACCATATTAAGAGTAGAATTAGAGTACATATTTGCAAAACTACAAATAAGTAGAAAGGCTGGCTTAGGCAACCCTAAAAAAGTGGAGAATGTTCTGAAAAAGGTACCTCAGGGCCAGAGGCAAGTCAGCTTGATAAAGAGTTGAGTGTTTGCCTTATGGAGGCCTCCGGTGACAAGGAGGCCGGCAGCTACCTTTGCGTATTAGCCAGGATTCAAAAAAGTAATGTCGCTAGTATTCTTGTTACCGTTTCCATAAGTCCAAGTTGGAGTACACCTATTATTTATAGTTTTCTTTACGTAATTACGATTTGTTTATTGTAAATGTAGTAAAGTGGCAATGAAACAAGTTTTAACATAAAAAATTAAATATCTTTCCCATATTACAGGCAATATCCCACTTCAAATCGGACCTGTACTGTACAACCATCACAGTTGCTCGGGTGAGAAAAATCGCCGAACCTTGTTCAGGATTCCGAGTTACCGAGAGGCCGGTTACGAATACAGAAAAAAAACACTATACGTTTATCCAACATCTCGTAGCACACTCCAATTCCACAAACAATCACTTTCCCTCCGAATAAAGACGTAACTAACTTGATCTCTCATTTTGCGATTCAATACCGACGACGACAAAGGGATACCATTATAATACGTAACGTGACGCGGCAAGCATACCAAATGAAGTAAAACCAACACACCAAATTGGCGCCGACGTACGGGGCGTTAAGTGAAATTTTATGCTGTCTCGTAAAAATCCACGTGTTAACGGCTGCGTTCAGTTCCGACGTACCTACAGAAGAACAAAGGAGGTCCGCACGGGGCACGGAACGTAGCTTGTTCCGCACCATTAACCGCGAACATTAGTGTATGTACTTTGTTTCTTTTGCAGGTACCTATGTAATTGTATTTCTTGACTTATGTGCTTTCATCGGAGGATAGCTCGAAGTAGTGCTTAACGTACATTGTTAATGTGCTTGCTTTCTTAATACGCCGCTTCGAACTCGTTAATGGAAAGGAAAGCTGTTTCAATACAACATCAATATTTTACACTAGCTATTTTAGCTTTTGTTCACGTTACGAGCTCAAAATTGTGTGGTGCAATTATTGAACCGGTCGCAAATTCTAAATCCACACTATGATATCAATTACGAGTGCTCTCAACCATTCGTATTCGAAGTAACTGTGACTATTTTGACTTATACTATCTGAAACGGCATGGACACTAACAATATAACGTCATCGAAATTAGTTTTTAGGATTTTTTAAACTATGGAGTATGTCTTTATAATTATCGACAGTAGCAGTGTATTTACTGTAAACACAATTTCTTAGTAAAAAAAACGCTACCTACTAAAGCCTATCAATATTCTTACGTACACCTTTGAAAAGGGATGTATCAAATTTTTACTTTACCACGAAGCTCCGATATATCTTTGACAAGAAAAATGGATGAGAGCGGCAAGCGGCGGCGAAACAGCAGCCCGTACGAAGAAGCCTAACATCTTAGCACGTTGTGATAAGGTTTAAATTCAAATAGGAACTGTATAAACGCTTCAAGACATCATGATGGATTAATAGCCGCCAGAGGCTACGAGTACAATTTAAACTGTTTCTGAAGACTGAAGGCGAAAAGTTTTTAATGTACTGCAATGTACCTGTGCTAACCACCGAATGAATAGCCTTGCAAGTTTGTCTAAGTACTATACGTAATGGCCTTTTTATGTTTCTTTTGCTTTGTAAGGAATATGAGATTTTAGTGGAAACCTTTTCAGTGGAATAATGTGATTTTAAAACATATTTGTTACATGCACTTGCTATTCTTAGATGTCTTTGCCTAGGTATTTATTGCATAGCGTTGTTCTGTTTTAGTTTGACGAAGAAGATCTAGCGTATCTTCAGTCCGCATTTTGTCCCTTGCGACACCATCGGTAGTATTTGCACGTTCCCATTCATATGGTACCTAGAGTTTATCTATATTTATACTAATATTATAAAGAGGAAACCTTTGTATTTTTGTATGTATGTATGTTTGCAACGAATAAATTCAAAAATACTGAACCGATTTAAAAAAATTCTTTCACCATTAGAATGCTAAATCAGCGCTGAGTAACATAGGTTATATAAAAAAAAAGTCCACCCGTGCGAAGCAGGGACGAGCCGCTAGTGCAAAATAATTTAATTTGCTCGTAAATTTATCGATCGGTTATCATTGATTCGGTTCTGAAGTACATTTTCTTATAAGAATAGCGTCACATTATAGTACCAAAGACATTTATAAGAAGAAAATCGTTGTTTTTACTATTTATACGAGTATAATTGTAATATCTGTTAATGTCAGTAAAATTTCTAAACAATTTGAACTGAATACCTTTTATAAAAAAGTTGAAAATCATTTTAATTAGATAACATAAAGAATATTAGTAATCAAAGCAAGGGGCCCTGACCGAAGCTGACTCGCAATAAATTAAAGGACTGAAATAATCGGCCGAGAAATGAGGCGGAATATCAAAGATTTTTCTCGAATAATTAACGACCTTCACCGTGTTGCCTTAAAGGCGGGCACGCACCGTCAAACAATTTTCTTACGTAACATGCAACCAACAACTTTGTTGGCATGTGCGTACCATTAACGAACATCGAACATTTTTATTATAAAAATTCGTAGCGATCCAAAATGTACGCTCTGTACGAGTATAGACGATATCGAGAACTTTGGTAATTGTTACGTCCACTTCAATCGGCGCCATGGTCACTGACAATCTGCGTAGACAGACGGTAGATATGACAGCTGGTAGCTGTTATTTCCAAGTCGATCCGAGTTCGTGTCGCTGTGCCTATTAACGTATTTACGCAGGAACTAAATGTTCGTGTTCGCAGTGTTTCCATGAAGCTAAGAAAAATGGATAAGAGCGGCAAGCGGCGGAAAAACAGCAAAGCTTTACATCTTAGCACGTTGTGATAAGGTTTAAATTCAAATTGAAACTGTTTCTGGTGCGTAACATCGAACATTGAACATTTTGTCTATACAGGAACTACGATGTTCGTGTTCGATGTGCGAGTTCGTCGTGTTTTAGTCCGACTGTGCATGCCCGCCTTAAGAGGCGCCCACTGAAGTTTCGTTTCGAGTAATAGTACCTACCTTTTACGCGAAAACGAAATCATATTACCAATGAGTTTGAGTGACTTTGAAGCTAGCAATTTCCATAATTTGTTTGATTAAGCTTTCTTATGTTATTGCTGTTTTGCGTTGCTATAAAAATGTGTTTTTTATGTTTACAGGTAAGTCGATGACCTTAATGAAGTCTTCAGTTCAGGTACTTTTATTTTATAAGCAAAAGAAACAAGGTTTCCTAGATATGCAGATCTATCCATATTTATAGGCATATATATATATATATATATATATATATATTATATTATACACATAGGAGTGCTAACACTGGTTATCATTTTCTAACTTATGTACATACCTACCGAAATGAGTCTTGACCTCCACACCATATGGAGCAGATAGACATTAGACTAATTTACTGTTCACTTTTAAATGAAACAACTTTTACGGATCTACTCGCTTTTATTTTAAACATTACTTTTTAATGTTTATCCTGACGTTTCGAACTCTTTGCAGGGTCCGTGGTCATAGGGAGACTGAGGTGTTGGACGTCTCATAATTAGTTAATAGCTTGTATACCCTCATTTAAATTTAATCAGGTGCGTTCCGTTTTACGCAGAAAAAGCTTAAGTATCTTTTGGTCTGGCAGTATGGTGTTGGTGCTGGGGTTTAATATTTTGTATGATGGGATCCCAGGCTGGTGGTAGATTCCAACCATCTTCTCTATTAAAATTAGGATGTTTTTTTTAAATTTTAATAGCCTCGCGTATCATCCTAGAGATGAATCGTTGTTCTCTAGCGAGTATTTGTGGTTTATCAAATCTGATGTAATGGTTGGGCCCCTCTAGGACATGTTCACATACTGCAGATTTATTTTCGCGCCTTACTTACTGTTCACTGTAAACAGCGGGTAGTCTGCAAATAACCGATAACTATACAACGTGTAACAAAAAGATGTGGTCAAAATGAAAAGATCCAAAGTGTATATCATCTAGAACTTGTATGTGTTGTTATTAAGACATAATTATTAACTTTAATTTATCATGCAATGGTTAATGAAATATTTATATTTGTGAAGTGATGCGCGTCAGGCGCGCAATAGGCAAGCAGCAGTGATCATAAATGTTAGTACACAGAGCTTACTAAACCACTAGGGCTGACTTGTTGATTTTGATCTAACCTGTCTATTGATCTAACCTGAGCAGACTGAATATTGTATAAAGTTCGAAATTCAAAAGCGCATAGTCTCCAGAACATGGTAACAAGAAGAAAACGCTTAACCCCCGCTACCGTACCGCCGAAAGAGCACAAAAGCCCATTTTAAAGACAAACAACGCGGCTAGTCTAGTGCAGCAATTAATTAAACAAAAGCCAGACTAAAAACCGTAATAAAAAGACATTCAAAGGTGAATTGTAAAAACAGTGCCATAAAGAACGATGCCCTACTTCCGTCGTCGGCAGAGATTCACTTTCGACAATAATTTCCAATAGGGGGAGGGGGGATGTCACCCACCCTCTGTGAATGGGGTAGCTTCCTTTGTCGCGGGCTTTTGGGGTGTCCATGAGCATGCAGAAACTATTATTTCACATTTACGTTTTATCTTCGATTTGAGTTGCAATGAATGCCATTATTGAAACCGGGGCTTAATTATATAAGTTTTTTTGTTGTCCTGTAGTCTGAACGGAGCCACAGATTATAAATACTACTTTCAGTCTGCCAATAACATGGTGATATCAAATGAGTTGAGATGAAGGTCGAAACCTAATAAATTAAACAAAGGAAAAATATAGCTAGTTAGCTGCAATAAGTTAGTTAGCTATTTACACTAGCTAAATGAAGCGTAGGTATATTCACTAACTTTTCCTAAAATATTTTACATTTTTTTTGCCAAACATTACAACGTTTACGCACCGATCTATTTAATGAACTTTTTGTTTCATTAGTTTAACTATTCTGATTATGAAAATTGATTTTACTTGTTATACCCACATTCTAACATTTTATACTTCACTCTGCAATACAAAGGTAGTATTCTCTTTATATCTATCAACAACCAATACTTTTTCTCAGATCACTGAACACACATTCTAACATAACAATACAAAACATCAGATAACAGAGATAAACCAGGAAAATGGTGGGTTGCGCAAACTGAATATTATATCGCGACATCCTCCACAATATCTGGTTCCGCTCGAGTAAATAACTTTAATGGCTCATTGAATGACGAGTGCAGGAGATAGGTAAATGAAAGACGGTGGTTTAAGTCGGGCCGGGTGTGAAAGGGCCCGTCATGCGCGCAGAGCTCACCGTATTCAGGAGAGATGATGGAATACCGCTGCTCCCGCCTTCGAGGCCTTAATAGATTCATACTACTTCGCCCCGTGCTACTTAGCGAAACTATCAACTTGACTCTCGGCTACCATCAATTATTATACGGGGTTATTTGAAAAAAACACCAACAACCTCGCACGACTAGATAGCTAACATCATAGACAACAACATTTGTTCTACGAGTTTAATCATAACTCAATACATTAATTAAAAATGATTTTCCAAGCTTTAATTGTACTGTCGTGACATTTGTAAGTCTATGTTCCATTCACATACGAAAAGGCGACGCGCGCGACGCTCGCGATGCGATACGCACAGAGATAAGAACATTCAGACGTAAAATTAAATTAATATTTATTTTTGTATGAAAGTAAAATGTGTCAAATTATCAAAAGTCGTAGAACAAATGTTGTTGTTTATGATGTTAGCTACCTAGTCTTGCGAGGTTGTTGGTGTTTTACAAATAACCCTGTATAAGTACAGCCTATAACTGTCCCACTAGTGGGCAAAGGCCTCCATCATTGAAATCAAGTCATTGCTACAATTGATGACGCTTGCCAAATGCAGGTTGGTGATCAGAGACCCTATGCATCGAAAAATCCGAAATACATTTTGCCCGACCTGGGAATTGAACCTGGGACCTTCGGGTATCGGGACGAGCGCTCTGCCACTCGGCCACCGAGGCGTTCGATAAATAAATTATTTACAGTCAAAGTCAATTTATAATTTACTAGCTGACTCGGCAAACTTCGTACCGCTTTGACAGTTTCCATCATTGAGTTAAATACATATCAATGGTTTCCATGACAACAAAACAAACAAATCATTTTGTATTGGAAAATTAAATTGTCGTTTTTAGTATTTTTTAAATAATTTTTTTATAAATATAAGTAGCCTATGTTACTCAGCGCTAATGTAGTATTCTAATGATGAAATAATTTTTTAAATCGGTCCAGTAGTTTTTGAGTTTATTCGTTGCAAACATACATATTATTCTAAGTACATACATAAATATAAAGGTTTCCTCTTTATAATATTAGTATAGGCTAGCACTTTACTCGTGACTTCGCCCGCGTTTATTTAAGGTTAAAAATAAACTCTTTCTTTAAATAAAAGATAGCCTATGTTACCCGCAAAGAATATAGCATTCTACCAGTAAAAGACTTTTTAGAATTGGACCTGTAGTTCCTGAGATTACCCTGCTCAAACAAATAAAATCACAAACTTTATCTCTTTATTAGTCATCATCATCATCATCATCAGCTCATTTTATGTCCTCACTAATGGCGCACGAGCCTTCCCTATTGATGGAGAAGAGAACGGGCCACAAATCACCACGCGGGCCCAGTGCGGATTGGTGGTTGTTAACGACTGCTAAAGCAGCCGGGACCAACGGCCTTACGTGCCTTCCGAAACACGGAGGAGCTCGAGATGATACATTTTTTGATCACCCATCCAAAGACCGACCTTTGCTAAAGTTGCTTGACCTCAGCACTCGCAGACCGGGCGCGTTAACCACTGTGTCATCGAGCTCCTCAAATTAGTACAGATTCAATATTCTTTAAAGTCATTTATTGACATTAAAACCAAATAACATTGATAAAAATTATTGTTGTATTGTTATAAGTTTTTTTTTTTAACCTTTTACTAATAATCTTTTTATGACTAACACGTAAATAGTTATCTCCGTTTTTGGTTTAGTTTCATTATAATCAAAGTCAAAGTCAAATATTTTTTATTTTAATAAACTTTAGAAAAGTGCTTTTGAATCGTCCAAACATTTTTTTACCTACTACTTATTCAGGACGTCTATTTTTTAGCTGTGGAGAAGAATGGGCGCAAGAAACTCCACAGCTTTAATATAAGTAACGACATTTACAAAATTATATGCCGTTACCAACAACGTTATACAAGTTTAAAATAACTTAACAATACTTTAAATTAGAAATACCTCCAATGTAATAATGTATGTAATCATCATCATCATCATCAGCTCATTTGTGTCCTCACTGCTGGAGCACGAGCCTTCCCTATGGATGGATAGGGAGAACGGGCCATAAACCACCACGCGGGCCCAGTACGGATTGATGGTTGTTAACGACTGCTAATGTATGTAATAATGTAATGTAATGTAATAAATAATTCTATTCTATTCTATAATAATGTAATCATTAGTTAGTTTACACTCATATAAGTCAATTGAATCCGATCTTCAAGTTTTAGGTATCTTACATACAATACTAGTACATACAAGTTATAGGTATCATCATCATCTCAGCCAAAAGACGTCCGCTGCTGGACAAAGGCCTCCCCCAAGGATCTCCACAACGACCGGTTTTGTGCTGCTCGCATCCAGCTATAGGTATGGTTACATTAAAGGTATCTTGACATACATTGCTGCGGTAGCTTTATTGTATCTGATTACAAACGCTTAGACCACAGACTGCAGGTGTGCCGTGTTTGTTAACGGGTTAGCTCGTTAACTGAATGGATAGTTCTACTAATTGACTGTGACATAATCACAGCGTAGTAGTCTGTCCTTATCTAATAGGTGTGCATGTACCTATTAGTTAAGGACAGCTACAAACTGCGCTACTTTGAGATGGCATCAAAATATATACATATATAAGGTCACATTTTATTAACTGCAAATATTTTGAGGATAAATTCAACAACATATAAACAATTTTTATGAAAAAGCCTTAAATTTTTATACGCTAGTTTTCAAGAAAAACGTCAAAAGACATTTCGATTAAAAAGAAAAATAAAGCACTTTCGGTAGTTTCAATTCAAAGGAGCCGAAACAGAGAGGCCGCAATTCCTCACCGCTTACACGTGTCCCTAGTTTCAATTATTGTGTCAGGAAAATTTAAAAAAACTAGCCTAATTTTTTTTTAAATACTAGGGCCTTATATCTTTGATATACTTAATTAGATGTTTTGTCAAAATATTTGCAGTTGATAAAAAGTGACCTTATATATATATTTCATAATTTATAATCCTGTTGGCTCGGGAGACAGACATATTTCCATGTATCTCTTGTAAGTCCTTCTAAACCTCGTCCACCTAGCAACGCGCTCGGCCTGATATTCGAAGGTCCTGCGGGTCGGGTAAAATGGCTTTCATATTTTTCGATGCATAACTCGGGTTTGTGAAAACGAACCCGCATTTGTCAAGGGTGGTGATAAGGCAATGCTTATCAGTTGTAGCGATGACTTGATTTCTATGATGGATGGCCCAGTAAGGATTATGCGATCGATTACACAAACGCGATTCTTCCTATTTCTCTGTCTATAATTTGTAAGAAAATAAAATATAACAATTTTTTTATTATTATTTACTAACCATATTGTTAATATTAAATAAAGAATCCATTTCTCATTAACATTTAATGTTACATGTTTATACGTAATTTATATAAAAAAAATTGTTTTATTTATTTTCTTACGAATTATAGATAGTATAAATTTATTGATTACGATGAAAAATAAAAACTGAGTGGAATTACGAATGTAGTTAACTGCAGTTGCGATGAACCCATAATGTGTAGAATCACGAATAGGAAGAATCCCGATTGCGTTAAAATAAAGGCTGTGTAGAATCACGAATGTAGTAAACTGCAGTTGTGTGGAATCCATATTGTATGGGAATCACGAATAGAAAGAATCGCGTTTGTGTAATCGATCGCATAATCCCCCAGTAATGGAACATTATATAAGCTGTTATTTAGAGTTTGCTATTAGGTATTATCATGCGGATAACACCTAATAATTTTCACCTAATAGTTTGTCCAATGAATTTGTTTTCACCCTGAATACACATGTAAGAAAAGACAAAGGGAGCCATTTCAGATAAATTACCCCACACTTTACAGACTTGAGTGAATGTTTGTTTCATTGCGAAAGTTTCCAAGTGGATCAAATTACTTTTGACATTGCTCGGCATCCTCCTCCAGACTCCGTAGTAACGGCTCGATACATAAACTCCCAATATAATTTGTAACTTTAAACTAAAACGAATCCTTGCAACCATCTCAAATTTAATATTTCTCCACCCAAATTAGAAGTTGTTTCATTTTGCGTCCAACTATTTTGGAAGTAGGTAAATAATACGCAATGTTCATAAGTTAAACTATTTTCAGCGGCTTAATGAGGTGTTCCCGATATTCGGTGAATCTGATTAGGTTGTCTGTCAACCTTCCAGTGGTAGAAGGTAAGAAGTCGTGGTCAAAACAAGTTTTGATTAAAATAGGGCTTTTGACTAAAATGGGGCTTATATACCTAACATTACTCTTTATATATAACATATAACCTACTAGCTGACACGGCGGACTTCGTACCGCATTTCTTTTTTTAAATGTAGCCTTTGTTACTCAGCATTCTAATGGTGAAAGAATTTTTTAAATCGGTCCAGTAGTTTTTGAGTTTATTCGTTGCAAACATACATACATACAAAAATACAAAGCTTTTCTCTTTATAATATTAGTATAGATTTAATTCAATGGAGTCAGGCGTTACTTTGCTGAGATCCATGGAATACAAAAATGGGCGTATATTTACATATGCTTGATAAACGAGTACGTTAGTTTAATTAAAACTACATAATTATGTAATTGCAGTTGCAAGATGATATGTAAATATTTGTACTATGTGTGCTTACACGGCTTATCATCACTTACCACCAAGTCAGAAATACGCTAGCTCTTTTAAGGAATACCTACGGTTGCCAAAGTAAAAACTCTGGGACTGGTAAGAGCAACTTCCGTAAGTCTTCGTGAGCTAAATCTAGCGGAACGCGACCGGACTGCGATTACAGCATAGTTTCGTGACTATAGTCCACAGTACAGACGCATTCAAAGTGATTTAACTTTTACAAGTTTTTCAAGATCATAACTTCTTAGCTGTGGTCTACTGGTTGAGACCACCGGCACCGGTCTCAGATCCAGAGGTCCCGGGATGATTCCCAGCGGGGAACATGTTTGTAAATTCAGTTAGTTATTTGTAGGGCTTGTTCGTCCATCTGGCTAGCTACCACCTTATCTAAACATGCCACCATACTATTAATGTTTGTAATATTATTGTGTTCCGCAGCTAGAGATAAGATAGCCAGTGCCTCAGTAGTTGAGAATTTCGTGTGAAGTATGCTTCTGCCATTGGGCGCACGTTTTACATCCGACGTTTACCGTGACCACGGCATGTTAACTGTTGCCGTATCCTATCAAATTTTTGGTATTTTTTTCGGTATAAGCATTTTCCAGCTAATAGTTTTGGAACTATTACTGTAACTTATTGTAGTGTGGACTTTCTAAACAAAGTACACTTAATACAACTATGTTTAGAAGTTATTTTCCGATAAACATAAAGTATGTTATAGTGATAATTTGAAAACTATAAGCTGAAAAACACTTGTACCTACCTACCGCAAAATACCAAAAACTAGGTAGAGCTATTAGTTATGCAAGCGACAATATAGCGTAAAATTATATGTAAATAATCATAAATATAGCTTGACTAATTCTTAACTGATCTTTCAATATTTGTAAAAATATTAAGATCGGATGTTGATGACGTAGTTGTCGACATTGAATAGGGCTCCTTTGACTTATAAAGTAAAAAATAGATAGTGTTGATTAATTTCGGCGAGTTGGATTGAGCCACGATAGCATAGTTGGCAGTGTACCTGACCCGGCATGTCATGGGGTACGGGTTCGAATCCCGCTCGTGGAATTTTTTCAACCCTTTGTCTTTTTTTCAAATATGGTATTAATACAATAAGTGCTATTTGCTTATAGACCTTTCTGAGTTTTAACGTGCAGCCTATGCTTATACTCGTATAAAAGCCTGTATTAGTAAATAACCTAGAATAACCTGTTTAGAAGTATTTGGCATGAATGTTACAAGTACTAGCTTTTAAAATGTTGCGCCTTCGTTATTTGAAGCAATGATTTACCTTCAAAAAATCCCGGTCTTGTAAAGTCGAGGAAACGAATAACACATTACATTCTAGGTGCAAGACCAATTTCTATAAGTACGCCAAATAACGATATTTATCGTCAGTTTTATGAATTTACAATTTTATATTTTATACCTTTTTCTGAGTCCGACGTTAGAATTTTTGATTCGAACTAACTTCGATTTTCGACTTTTGTCGAACATAGTAAGGTGAGTTAATACTCATACGAGTGTCCATTAAAAATGCCATGAAATAAGTTGAAATAATAAGACTTATAGAACGCGATTGTCACAGGTATCACTCGAAATCACTCCACTCGGTCACTCGCTATCTGGGCGTCTAATGTACAGTCGGCCTCAGAAATAGCTTTACATTTTAGTACCATGTAACAGTTTTCAAAAATATTTTAGCAGGTATATTTATAAAATTAATATTTTATTAAAAAATATGATTTGTTTATTAGGCAGGCAAGGCAATATAAACTATTTTATTTAGCATATTTAGTATGAGAAATAATAAATTGATCCACAAAGAAATAGTAGGCTAGCACCTAAAATGCTAAGTTAGCATCTAAATAGTAGTTTAGGTGCTAACTTTGTATTTTTAGGTGCTAACTTAGTATTTTTGTAGGTTATGTTAGGTTAGTTTGGTGATCGATTAAATACAACCCATTTAGTATTAGTTTTACTTTTCTTTGTATGATGAACAAGGTATATTTCTAAAATATTTCCTATATAACAAGGTGTTTTGTATTTTGTAGCGTACCTTTGTACACTACAACCGTTTAAATATAACCTCTTCCAGAACTACCCGTCCGATGAAGTAACCTGCTTACCGATTCTTAGAGTAACTTCTGAGGCACCCTCTCGTGTTAAATGTACCGGAACGATGGAGGACCGCCGACGTCCTTTAGACATATAGAGTCGACCTATTTGCTGTAACGTAACCCCTCGGGGTTGCACTATTCAAACATATATTTGGTGGGATTATGTCGAAAGCTGTAGCAAAACTTTCGATTTCGACGCGAGAGAAAATTGTTTTAATGCTACTTTAAAACTGGTTTAGATATAGATAATACTTTCTGTCTTGTTACTTTCTGACGTCTGAAACAGGCAACAAGCGACTTATTATTTCTAAAGTGATTATTCATTATATATTAGGTTTTTAAGAGTAATGTTTATTTTTTACAATAGGAAAGTAACAAGACATAATAGTGGCATTTCGTAAGCTTTGGAATCTAAAAGCTTTGAAAACCTACAAAATAAAACATATTAACATTTATTCCAAAAAGGTTACAGCTTTGGGTTTTATCATAACTTTCATAAATGTTTGCGCAAAACCACGAGAGAAAAATTGGGGAGACAAAAATTCGAAAAATACTAAATATGATATGTATTGGCAACATATATTTTGGCCGAAATGGTAAAACTATAATCGTATTAGCAACTAAACGAAGTGGAGCGACCACTCAAAGAGGCTGTAAGTAGCTTTGCCCATTGTTCACAAAGACTCGAACATAACGAGTAGGTTTATCTCTCATAAACGAGTGGTAGGATTCGAGGAGGCGGTGATACACTCGCGGGATGCTATCCCCTCTAGAAACACTCTAACGATGTTTCGATCACACGGTTAGAGAAACCCTTTATAACTAACTAACTGAAGTAAATAATATAATATATCATATAAGACAACATCACATACATCGTTCTGATCCCAAGGTAAGTAGCTAAAGCACTCGTTTTATGGAAATCAGAAACAACAACGGTACCACAACCACCCAGACCCGACAAAATATCGAAAAGTTCGTTTTCGACATTGACCCGATCGGGAATCGAACCCGGAACCTCAGAGTTAGCGCCGCCCAAAAACGTCCGGTTACGCTGTAAAGGCCATTGTCAGGCAACAACAATATCTTCCCAAAGAAAATGGTAGGATACCGTCCAGACTCCAAATGGATAGCAACCAGACTTGAAGTGTCGGTAGCCGAATGGATCATCATCATGTTATGTCATGTTTTTTGTTTTTTTTATTTATTGTTTTACTCTCAATTCCCCTTTATTATTGTAAAGGGTATTTTTTAATGCTATAATGCAATAATAAAATGCAATATTACAACTTAACCTACTTTAATTAATTAACTTAGGTACATTATACATTTTTGTTTCTATTGTTGACTAACTTTACAATGTTTGTGACATATTTGGTGAAATCGTTCCTTTAGTATTTATTTCCTAAAAATTAGCTTACTTTTTGTGCGTTTACATTTTGGTCCAATTTATGCTCTAGGTCGTGCCTCAGCTTGTCATTGATTGGACAGTCAAATAACAGGTGAGGCACGTCCTCACTCTTATTGGTAACGCAGGCACACAGCGGGCTGTCCTTGTACTTAAACCTGTGCAGGTAATAGGAGAACCCGACGTTCAATGTTAATATTTTCCATGTTATAATAAACGTAACAGTATAATGAAATTGAATTTTTTTTTTATAAAAAATATTTAAATCTCTCGGTGCAACACGCGAACAATAGGTACCATCGGTAATAAATATTTCGCGGAGCAAACTTAAAGCGTCTCGTCCTCTCGACAATCTCCGAAGTTGCAGGAGACTTTGTTCCAGCCGCCGCCTCCCGTCTTATCAGATATTGTGTCTCACGTCTGTATTGTGTCACGTTTTCCTTCTCTACTAAACTTTTTCGACAATTTCTGTTTTCACCCTAACTTTTTCTCAATGTTTCCATAATGTTCTGTCTCTAAGTTTCACTTACTTGCTTTTGGAAGAGGTGATTTGTTAGACCTGCATAAATAAAATATATCTTTATACTAACGGAGCCCGCAGTTTCAAAAAAAATTTATGCAGCTGCTATAAAACCAATATTTTAAAAAGAACTAAAACAAAGTAATGGGCTTTTCCTACAAATAAAATATATCAAATAAATCTTAAAAGAGAAGATTCAAACGAATCCTGTAGCTGCGCCAAAATACTGCAACAAAACGCGAACGCAACAAAACGTAAACATCATCGCCATGACATTCCGTAATGTTTGTCGAAACCGCGTCAAAACCATGAAGCCGTAAATACAGCTTCATGATCGAAACCATGTGTGCCTTGTTGTTATTTAAAAAGTTTCGCTTTTCAAAAAAGTCAACACGGATCCAAAGCAAAAATCGGAGATTACCTACGCGTCCTATTTGCCGAGCACTATCGAAAATATAACATGAGTTTGATATTCCCATTTTACTCATATTTCATGCTTTTAATGCTTTTAGTGTATTTGTTTTATTTCAATATTTTCTTTTAGTGATTGTAATGCGTTCATGGATTTGTGTATTGACGATATTATTAAAGTTTTGTTAACACATTAAACTTTTGATTGAGCATCTCAGTTTGTCTATCGACGCCGACGCGACGACGCGTTAAATTTACCTTTTGCACTAAAAACTCACGTACAATAAATAAATTTATTGCTATATTATAGTGTCTTTGTTGGCCACAAAGACACTATAAAATAGCAGAGTCAATTACTGGTGGCAGTACATTATCATCATCATCATCATCATCTCAGCCAAAAGATGTCACTGCTGAACAAATGCCTCCCCCAAGGATCTCCACAACGACCGGTTTAAAGCTGATCGCATCCAGTAGCTTCCCGCGATCTTCACCAGATCGTCGGTCCACCTTGTTGGAGGCCTGCCCACACTGCGCTTCCGCCCCAGCGGCCATCAGTCCTGTGAGCAATGTACCCTGCCCACTGCCACTTGAGCTTAGCAACTCTTCGGGCTATGTTGGTACCTTTGTTCTTCTGCGGTTTCCCTAATTTCTGATTCGATCTCGCAGAGAAACCCCGAGCATAGCCCTTTCCATTGCTCTTTGAGTGACCTTGAGCCTTCTGATAAGGCCCATAGTGAGCGACCACGTCTCAGTCCCGTATGTCATCACTGGCAACACACACTGGTCACCAGTGGTGCCAGTACGATACATTTCAATTGCAAGCCCTGCAGAACTTGTTTACCCCCACGACCCAGTCAACCCGAGTTGAGGTCCTAGCCTTAAGGGGCGCTCCGAGGTGTTCCGCTCCTAATCCGATTCGAACCCCTCGGAGGATATAATAGGGAAAGGGGATACGCTTGCGTGATGCCATTCCCTCTAGAAACCCTCTGACGGTGTTTCGATCGCACGGCTCGAAGAGCCCTTTAAGTTTCTTCGTGCCCCCAAAAAAGTCCGGTGACACTGAAAGAGCCGTTTCAGGACGTCGACCAACTCCCTAAAATATATATACAAATTATTGATACAACTGGCGACCGGCTACTTCTTCCGCGTAACCACCCGTATCCCATGCTCCCGAGGGAATTTCGGAAAATCTCGTCTTATCTCTTTACCTACGTCAGTTAAGCGACATGCCTGCAAAGTTTCAGCTTTCTAGGTACAGGGGTTTGCGCTGGGCGGTGATGTGTCAGGTTGTGAATGATTTAGGGTTTTTCTTTATGTATTTCTTTACTTTGTTGTACCTACAAAAGCAGCTTACAAACTAAAATATAAACGTTTATTAGAATTGCTTCACAAAGTTCAATGTCAGTCTGAAAGCGTCATTACGAACACAGCTTTAAAATAACAATGATATTTATATAAGAAACAAAAATAACAAAAACGTTATAATTATTTTTATTATTTAAACTTTTGCATTGGTTATTCAAAGGCACGACCTTTGAATACGGGACGTCAGGGTCGAAAGGACGTAAATCTTGGGTATGCCCACTATATCCAGTACCCACTCAATTTCATCATCATCACCAGTTCGTGTCCCCACTGCTGGGGTAAGAGCCTTCGCTATGGATGAAAAAACCACAGAGAAAAGAGGCCATAAACCACCACGCGGGCTCAGTGCAGATTGGTGGTTGTTAACGACTGCTAATGCTGCTGGGACCAACGGCTTTACGGGCCTTTTGAAGCACGGAGCATGGAGGAGCTCGAGACGAAACTCGAAATGAAATTTTGAATCCTATGACCGGCCTTTGCGAAAGTTACCTAACTTCAGCCATTACAGACTGTTACCACTTTGTATTGGCTCTGTTGTCAGTGTTACCACTGCACCATCGAGCTCCTCGAGTATTTCAGTAATTACCTTTGAATTTTCTTATGGACTCCATTCACGGGCACTCCACTCCATCACTCCAAATCACACTATCACACTAATATTATAAATGCGAAAGTTTGTGTGTTTGTGTGTGTGTATATTTGTAGCTTCTTCACGCTGCAACGGACGGATGGATTTCGATGAAATTCGACATACAGATAGTTTATAACCTGGATTAACACATAGGATACTTTTTATCCCGATTTTCCCACGGGAACGGGAATGACGCGGTTGAAACTGCGTGCGGCCGCAAGTTTAATCACAATTTGCCTCTATTCGAGGGCACTTCACTGCATCGCTTCACTCCATCGCTCCAAATTTAATCATATACAGGGTTATTTATAAAACACCAACAACCTCGCAAAACTAGGTAGCTAACATCATATACAACAACATTTGTTTTACGACTTTTGATAATTTGACACATTTTACTTTCATACAAAAATAAGTATTAATTTAATTTTACGTCTGAATGTTCTTATCTCTGTGCACATCACATCGCGAGCGTCGCGCGCGTCGCCTTTTCGTATGTGAATGGAACATAGACTTACAAATGTCACGACAGTACAGTAAAAGCTTGGAAAATCATTTTTAATTAATGTATTGAGTTATAAAAAAAAACACAAATGTTGAAAAAAATTCTATGAGCAGGATTTGAACCTGCACCCTTCTGATATACTGGGTCAGGTGCAATTCCAATTTTGGCGGGCTAGTTAGAACCACGATAGCTCAATTGGAAGAGCACCTGACCCGGTATGTCAGAAGGGTGCAGGTTCAAATCCTGCTCGTGGAAATTTATTCAACATTTGTGTTTTTGTAATTAGTTCGCAACAAAGTTTTCGTTAAAATTATTTGAACATTGTATTGAGTTATGATAAAACTCGTAGAACAAATGTTGTTGTCTATGATGTTAGCTATCTAGTCGTGCGAGGTTGTTGGTGTTTTTTTCAAATAACCCTGTATATAGCTACTTTGATTGCATGACATCTCTTCACTATATGGCTCCAAATTTAATCATATAGCTACTTGGATTGCGTGGCATCACTTCGAGCGTTGGATTTCCAAACATTCCAAAACCCATCTCTAATTTGGAGTGGTGGAGCGGCGAACGGAATGCCCGTGAATGGAGTCCTTTCTTTTTCCCTGCCCTCACGCAAATCCCACGGTATGCCATTGTATGCCCACACCCACTCAATTTGTTCAACCTGAATCGAACACCGCAATGCCATTATAGAAGCACACATTCGTCTAAATTAGAGTTACGAATAACATCGCACCCCGACTAAACTACAGAATTCCCTGCGAATGTGCTTGATTGAATGATTGGATCTGATTCGTCGCTGAATACGGTCTAATGAACTGGATCGATGTTTTGTCAGCCACCGAGTGAGGGACGATAAGCTCCTAAGCCAATCTATTGTTGTATACCCCATTTACATACATATTGATGGTTGCAGTTCACACTAGTGAGCTGTAGCGACCTTCCTATAAGTACTTGGTTGACATACTTGTACGACGGAGTTTCTAATACTTTGAAAACGATTATGAGGATTACTCCGCCCGTTATTATCCATGGGATTAATCTTACTTGCGAAACTTTATTTGTTACTGAATACGACGTTGTTTAAAATTATGTTTGTGTATTATATTGTATTCTCGAGTTGAAATGGTACGCAGTCCACGCTTGCACCAAATGTATCACACACGTGTTGTTGACTCTGTAGCTTTTGTTCTTATACCGTTAGGTTACTTAGCTGGATCAAGAACCCTTCAACGCAAACAAAGCAGGTGTGAGGTCACCATTCAATTGAATTCTGGGTAGAAACCTGCATAGAAGAAATCCACGAAATAAAAGGAATCACGTGTTTCTTTTGTTTCTTATTTTACTTATAACCTGACGTTTAGAACTTTTTGCAGTATCTGTGATCGATCACAGGGAGATATAACATGGAGTTAAATAAATAAATAAATAAAGTGTTTGATTACAAATAAATGATTATCTATCGTACAAGCAAAATACAATCATGACACACCAGTTTTTTTTAAACATACAAAAGCTATGAAAACGCTTCTCCTTCTAAAGCGAGCATTCACAGTTCACAATAAGGCTAAACTAGACGCGGCCTCTGGGAGTACAACAGCCTTCGTCCGAAGTTGGCTCGTGCTCGGAAATGGCCAATACAATTCGCTTTGAAAAGTGCCGTTGAATGGCCAGCGAGGCAATTAGAAGTGGACCGTGGAGTCACAGTGGAAACCTGCTCGCCGGTATCACGAACTACACATTTTAGCAGTCACGATTCGTCATGACATTCAATTCTATGGACCAACTGGCAAAAATATCTTAGCATTGGAAAAGCAATCAACAATTTCTGTTTACACGATTGCAGTTAAATAAAATATTTATTTAATGACCAGGACATAGTAAAGTTGAGCTCGATGGCGCAGTGGTTAACGCGCCCGGTCTGCGAGTGTTGAGGTTAAGCAACTTTCGCAAAGGCCGGTCATCGGATGGGTGACCAAAAATGTATCATCTCGAGCTCCTCCGTGCTTCGGAAGGCACGTAAAGCCGTTGGCCCCGGCTGCATTAGCAGTCGTTAACAACCACCAATCCGCACTGGGCCCGCGTGGTGGTTTATGACCCGTTCTCCCTATCCATCCATAGGGAAGGCTCGTGCCCCAGCAGTGGGGACATAAAATGAGCTGATGATGATGATGACATAGTAAAGACAACTTGTCCATATAGCAATACATATACTCATGACTGTAGATTGAAGATTTTTTCCGAATTAGTTATTACCTCTGAGGTTAACGCGAACATTAGGCAGTTAACACACTGCCACGCACCATGCACCGTAGCGCGTGAATGCTTGTTCTAACGTTGCTTGTAAGTATCTCCGTTTGTATAGAAAACACGCACAGTCCAACACACAAAAAACGCATCCATGCGCGTAGATGCGTCGACACACAACATGCAGCTTGGTGCGTGGCAGTGTGTTAATAACATAAACCTTAAAATCAAACAATTTATACGGATGAGCTCGCGTATGTTTTTCATATTCATAGTAACCCGTTGCACAGTCCGCGGTCTCAGTGAGGGAGCTGTTAGTCTTCTCATAGTTACATAAACCGGCCACTAGCGAGCTCTATCCATGGCCTATAGAGTTACCAGCATCAATATAATACGCTTCAGTATCCGCTTACCATTATCATAACCTTACGTTCATAAGCCCAATCATTCGACCAAAAATATGTTTAGAAAAAAAAGTACAACTACTTACTAACCGTACTGGCCGTTCTGGAAATTTACCAATAAAAGAAAAAAACTTTTTCTAGTCCTTAGGACAACTGTGACTTGATTGGACGGATTGAGGGCGGGTCACATCGTTCTTATAGAATCAATGGTCAATTCGAATAATAGACAGATTTAGGTCAACCCGATTGGCTCTTTGCTTTATAGATTTGCTTGCTTTATAAATTACAGTGCGTTTAGTATTATAGGACGTTGAGTTAAAGTGTGCGTGGTGATTAAGACATTCATTAATTGTAGTAATGATTTGTTTAAAATGTTGAAGGCCTTTGCCCAGTACGAGGTAGTACGAGTAACTATACTTAAAGTTAGTATAATGTCAATGAGTTACGTTATTCAAAATCAAATTCAAAACATTTGTGACTTAGTTTTTAAATATAAACCAAATACTTAAAATTAAAAACTACGGCGAATTTAGATCATATAAAATTCTATACATTTACAACAATAATATCTCAATATAAGCTCACACTACTCGAAAATGTTAATAAATGTAATATAATAATAATAATATAATAATGTAATAAATGAAAATTTTACATTCATTTGCATGTCTTGATATATATGGCTAAATAGGTTTTAAGCTACTTTACATAATGTCTTGAAAACATCCACATTGTAACCACCCTATTTAATAGCAAATAAAGTATTTGTATTTGTAGTGTGTGATATTAACAATAATAAAGTTCTTGATCCTTGTATGTATTTACGTAAGCTGCCTTATGTATGTAAAACAATTAAAAGCACGTTTGTATCCCTAAAAAGCAACATAACTTGACGGTAAGTCTACAGCGACCTCGGCTTAATACCTAATGAGATATTTTTCAACGACCTTTGCGTGCGCCTCCCAAGGCTTGCTTAATGAAAATTTCATAAGCATCCCCGCTTCATGTCGAGATATTTTGTATAATCTACCAAATTGGTATTTGATTAAATGGTATATAATCGTCGTAAATAACTTGTACACTTT
This sequence comes from Eudonia mercurella, assembly GCA_963082485.1. Classification (NCBI taxonomy): domain Eukaryota; kingdom Metazoa; phylum Arthropoda; class Insecta; order Lepidoptera; family Crambidae; genus Eudonia; species Eudonia mercurella. The sequence goes on from OY720041.1 coordinate 11,702,800, forward strand.
GCCATTTCGTTAATGAATGTTTAAGTTGTTTTTTTTTATAAAAGTGTCTTCATAAAGAACAGTTTTTTATTTAGCCAAAGGAAAATATATTTAGTCAGCTTAGACATTTTAATAAAGAAACCTTAGAGGTTCAAAACTAAAATAGAACCGCACCGTTTCGCCTAAAGGAGACACGCCCTTAACAGCTGCCAGATAATAAAGATCACTACTTTAATAGAAAATAACTGATATTATTAACGAAAATGCGAATCTCAAATATCAAACACGGCGCACGACTAAAGCCTAATAAATAATAAACCCAACTTCTCGTCACGAACTAATAATTGCCTATAGCGGGCCGTCTGAAGTTTGATCATAATGTTTATATCGTCTACAGATTCGTTAACAAGCCATACTCCCTTTTTCTGGAT